>MDKJ01183999.1:0-64998 GCA_005239525.1 Nicotiana knightiana | reverse complement strand
CCAAGTCTAAATGGAGCCGAAATAAATCTGAATCGCACGTGGGGCATCGAAGACTCCATCTAAACATACCACCAAGTTCGAAAACACATAATGAACCTACTCGAGATCTAAAATCACATAAAACAACATCAGATCTATGCATCGCAACCCAATTCAAACTTATTGAATCCATGAACATTCAACTTCTAGAACTAACGTCGATTCAAATCAAACCAACTCTAACTGACTAAAGCATTGCACACAAGTCATATAGGACACAAAAAACCTATTCTAAACTCCGGAAACAAAATCGAACCCTGATATCGACAAAGTCAACTCTCGGTCAAACATCTCAACCTTCCAAACATTCAACTTTCCAACTTTCGCCAATTCAATCTAAAATGACCTACGGATATCCAAATCAATGTCCGGACTTACTCCTAAGTCCAAATTTACCATACGGGGCTATAGTAATCAATTAAACTCCATTCCGAAGTTTCCTACACAAAAGTCAAACTACGATTAACGCATTTAACTTAAGCTTCCAACTTTGGGACTAAGTGTCCCAATTCACTTTAAAACTCACCCAAAACAAAATCAACCACCCCTGCAAGTCACATAAAAATAATTTAACATAAAGAATGCAATAAATAGGGGAACAAGGCTAAGATACTCAAAACGACCGGACGAGTATTTACATCATCCACCTCTTAAAATAAATGATTATTCTTGAACGAGTATAGAAACATACCAAAAGTGATGAAAAGACGAGGATAATGTCTATGCACATAAGGCCTTATCTCCCAATTCTCCTCCTTGACTTGTTGGCCCCTCTACTGAATCTTCACTGAAGCAGTGTTCTTTGATCTCAACTTTTGGATATGTATATGAAAGATGGACATCGGCTCCTCAAAATAAGTCAAATCGTTGTCCAATTAGGCTGAGTTGAAATCTAAAAAATGGGACGGATCACCTGGATACTTCTGATAGCATGGAAACACAGAACACCAATTGAACTATCAAAAAGCTTGATGGTAATGCAAGCTTGTAGGTCACCTCTCCCGCCCTCTCAAGGATCTCAAAAGGACTAATATACCTAGGGCTCAACCTGCCCTTGTTCCTGAACATCATCACACCCCTCATGGGTAATACCTGGAGCAAATACCTCTCTCCAACCATAAATTCTACATCACGAGCCCTCTAATTAGAATAAATCTTCTTTCTAGACTAGGTTCTACGAAGCCGATCCTAAATCAACTTGACATTCTCCAAAGCATCTTGAACCAAATATGTCCTTAACGACCTAGCCTATCCTGGCTCATACCAACCAAATCGTGAACGAAACCGCCTCCTATATAGGGCCTCACAAGGAGCCATCTGAATACTCGATCGATAGTTGTTGTTGTAGGCGAACTAGTCCAAAAAACCCTCAAAACCGATAACACATACACGTAGCACATCCTATAATACCTGAATGGTGCGCTCGGACAGCCCGTCAATTTTGGGGTGAAATACTGTACTAAACTCAACCTGTCTACCTAACTCACACAGCTCAAACCTACAAAAAATGTGATGTAAGCCGTGTTACCCAATCAGAGATAATGGATATCGGCATGCCACGACGTCGAACAATCTCACGAATATAGATCTCAGCCAACCTCTAGGTAGAATATGTGGTCACCCCCGGAATGCAACGAGTGCATTTGGTCAACCTGTCCATTATCTCCCATATTGCATCAATAAAAGTCCGTGGGAGCCCAATAACAAAGTCCATTGTAACACGCTCCTATTTCCAATCGGGAATCTGAAGTCTCTGAATCAAACCGCCCGGCCTCTGATACTCATAATTCACTTGCTGCCAATTTAGGCACGGAGCCACATACTCCACTATAAATTTCTTCATTCTCCTCCACCAACAACGTGGCCTCAAATCCTGATACATCTTAGCGACACTTGAATAAATGGAGTACCACAAATTGTGGGCCTCCTCGCGGATCAACTCACCTAACCCATCTACATTAGGCACACATAACCGGTTATGCATTCGCAAAACCCTATCATCTCCAATGGAAAACTCCTTGGAATATTTGTGCAATACCATTTCCTTAAGGACAAGCAAATGCGGGGTCATAGTGACGCTTTCTGATACGCTCTATAAAGAAGACCAAGAAACCACGCAAGCAAGAACCTGTCTAAGCTCCAAAACATCCAATATAACCAACTGATTGACCAAGGACTGAACATCTAGGCTAGTGGCCTTTGTACTGCCGATTGATATGCCAAACCACCCAAAATCTCTATCTTTTGACTGATGGCATCGGCCACTACATTGACCTTCCCGGGATGATACATAATAGTGATATCATAGTCTTGTAACGACCTGATCAGTCGTTTCATGTTATTAGCCCCGTTTGACCCATTTTTACTTTATCATATTTTGATTAGCCTGTTTATGTTGTGTTGAGTCGGATGGTTTGGGTTCGGACTGGACGTGGTGAGAACAGAGACACTCATGTTCTTAAAGTAGCCTAATAGTTATAAAGTCAAACTGAGAGTTGACTAATGTGTAAACGACCTCAGAATGTGGATTTTATGGCTCGGATAGCTTTGCTAGGTGATTTGTGACTTAGAAGTGTGTTCGGAATGAAGTTTTGATGTCCATTGTAGAATTATGCTTGAATTGGCGAAGGTTAAGTTTTGGCGATTTCTGATCGGCAGTGGAAAAAAGGCTATAGGGGTCAGAATGGGATTCTGACAGTTTGAGCAGGTTCATAATATTATTTTGGATACGTGTGCAAATTTTCAGGTCAATCATATGTGTTTTGGTTCATTTCGGCATTATTGGTGAAATTTAGAAGTTTCAAAGCTCATAGGTTTTAATTTGACGTAGTTTTGGTGTTTTGGTGTTCTTTTTAGTGTTTCGAAGGCTCGCCTATGTTTGAATTATTCTATGGGGTGTTTTGGTATGTTTTGTTGAGTCCCCGAGGGGCTCAGAATTTATTTTGGATGGTTGGCGGAGGTTTGATCTTAGGAACATGCAGCAAATAACTGCTTGTGTTAAGCTGCTGGTGTGGCCGCACCTGCAGATGGGCAGCTGCAAGTGTGACGCTGTAGGTACGAAGGTCCATGCGAAGGTGCAAAAAGAGTCTAGGCAGGAGGAGTCCGTAGGTGCGAAGAGTTTACCACACCTGCGAAGCCCTAGGTCCGGAAAAGGGACCGCAGGTGCGGAAAAGGGACCTCAAGTGCGAGAATTGGACTGTTAGTGGGTTTTCGCAGGTGCACAGCTGGGACCACAGGTGCGGGTACGCATGTGCGAGGAAAGGTCCGCGGGTGCAGATTAACTGGGAAGAACAGTATAAAATGGTGTCTCTGCAAAATTTTATTCATTCTTCCATTGTTGCATGCAGGTGAAGCTTGTTTGAGAGAAAAATGAAGAAAGAATTTGAGGTTCTTTGGTCGAGGTAAGTTCCCAAATTATAAAACTTGTTTCTATACTATTTTGTTTGGATTAAGCATGTAATTTGAAGGATTAAAGTAGAAAAAGTTTGGAAAAATGGCAGGAGGTTTGAAAATTTTTTTTTTGGCGATTTGGGTGGGCAATTGTAGTGTTCTTAGTATGGTAGAATCGTGGGAGGACGGGGTTTCTAGTGATGTAAATTTTATCAAATTTTTTGAGACGTGTGTCTGGGGCTCGGATTTGGCTGAATTTCGAGAATTGTGTTAAAGTTTATATCTTTCGATTGGAATTTGTTCCGTTAGCGTGTATTGATGATTTTAATCTGATTTTGGTTAGATTTGAAGATTTTGGGAGCCAATTCGAGGGGCAAGCTCATCGCGGAGTGGCTTTTTGGCTGTTTGAGGTAGGTAACGATTGTAACTCAAAACCTGAGGGTGTGACACCCCGTTATTTTTTATTGTGTTGATAAACGAGATGACGTGCATGCTAGGTGACGAGCGTGGGAGCATGCACCGATAGAGATTGTGACTTGGCCCGTCCCGTAGCGTCTATTAAGCCGCGTATTCGATTTGAAACCTTACAATGTCCTGTCTTTCAGAAGTTTGTACTTGTTTATGGGTTGTGAGCCATGTCTGGGGCCTTGTGCTGACCTGTATACACCCTCAGGGGTATTTTTCCTTGTGAAGGGACTTGTACCGACCTGTTTAGACCCTCAGGGGGTACTTTTACACTATTCTACCACTATCCTGTTAGTAAATTGTGAACTCAGTCATTGGTTCCTACTTGTTGTTATTTTCACTGTTATCACACTACTTGAGAAACTCTGAAAAGTATTTTGGGCTGAGTCCCGTAAGTCGAGATATATTGCTCAAGTGGCTTGTGACGGTGACTGAGTATGGCCGAGAGCCGAGTATGTGAGGATAGTTATGGGGCGGGCTGCATGCCGGAGAAATATATTTCTTATATATTATATGTGGGTCGGGCTGCACGTCGCATCAATATAGATTATATATATATATGGATCGGGCTGCACGCCGCAGCAATATATGTTATATATATTGATCGGGTGGCACGCCGAAGCAGTATACATAAGTGATCGGGTTGCTCGCCGCATCAGATATAGCACTTGCGATGAAGGAGCCCCTCCAGGAGTCTGTACACCCCTAGTGAGCACAATCGACTATTATATGGATCGGGCTGCACGACGGAGTAATATATATTATATATATGGATCGGGCTGCATGCCGCAATAGTATATATGTATATATATATACATATATATAAATGTAGTGGAGCAGGCTACCCGCCGCAACAGTTGTGTGTGGTCATGGTACTTACTGAGTACGAGTGTTAAGTGACAGCATGAGATACTGATAGTGGAGTCAAGAGTGACTGAGAGACTTGCCCGAGAAGCTTTAGTGTGAGTGATACTATGCCCGAGGGGCTTATATTCTATGTAAATACTACTTCACTCTTCTTTACACTGAGCCTCTGATAATAAATGATGGACAAAAGTCTTCATACGAGATTTTTAAATGAAAATCGGGGTTTTATGAAATATTCAGAATTGTAGATTTCTGACATGATTTATTCATTTCCATTGTTAGTCATCATATGGATTTACATGATTTAAATGGCTTGTCACTACACTCAAGTTTTTAATTACATTGATTACTTCCTGAGTTGGCGTACTCACGATGTTTCCCTGCACCTCTGTGAGCAGATCCAGGTAGCTGACCATCCCACTAGTTGATTTCCGGATGAGCTTGGAGTTGTTCGAGGATTGAGGTACCTGCTCAACGTCCCCAACTCACCTCTTTTCCTTCCCTCAGATTATAGTTTCTTTTGGTCTTTGTACCTCAGACTTTTGTTGTAGCAAGTCACTGTTGTACATTGTATTTTCAGTCTTAGATGCTCATGACAATTGACTCCAGGTTTTGAAGAAGTGTGTATTTGTTTATCTCTTTCTGATATTTTAAAAATCTGCTAATTTTTGCTAAAATTATTAGATATATCGTTAATCTGAAATGGTTGGCTAGCCTAGTTCCGTGATAGGCGCCATCACGGCTGGCATAGGATTTGGGGTCGTGACAAGTTGGTATCAGAGCCTAGGTCACACAGGACTCAACGGTCATGAGCAGGTTTAGTAGAGTCTTGGGGATCGGTACGGAGGCATCTGTACTTATCTTGCGGATAGGACTCGATTGGCTTATTCTTGAATTCTGTCATGCCATTTGATTGATTATGGAAATCAAAACTTTTGTTGTTTCATTCTCTCATAGATGGTGAGGACTCGCTCCACCGATCAGGGTGATCAGCCTCAAACTAGACCAGCGAGGGGTCGAGGCCGCGGTTGAGGTCGTGGTACAGGTAGGGGGCCATCCCGTGCAACAGCCAGGGCAGTTCCAGTTGATTTCCCTACTATTCAGGGTAAGATTCCTGCCACAGATACTCCAGCGAGGAAAGTTCAGGCACCGACAACGCCTATTGTTATTCCAGGTCTTCAGGAGACCTTGGCCCAGATCTTGACGGTGTGTACCACCTTTGCTTAGGAAGTTTCCGCTACTTCTCAGGCCAGGGGAGGCAATCAGACTCAAATTTTCCGGACACTTGAGCAGGCTACTCAGGGCCAGCAGACACCAGGGGCAGTTCCAGCCCAACTAGTTGCTCCAGTTCTAGAGTTCGTGGTCCGAACTATGCCAGATGATAATCAGCATAAGCTGGAGATGTTTAGTACACTACAGCCTCCAACATTTAGTGGTGCTGAGGACAAGGATGCCTAGGGTTTTTAGATAAGTGCAAGAGGATGCTGCGTACTGCTGGAATTTTGGAGATCGATGGGATCTCATTTGCTAATTTTCAGTTCTCTAGTGCTGCCTTCACTTGGTGGGAGTGTTTTGAGAGGCGTAGGCCTGTTGGTTGAGCACCCCTTACCTGACAGCAGTTCTCTACTCTCTTCTTGGAGAAGTATGTACCCTAGTCTCACCGGGAAAAGTCGCATAGGCATTTTGAGCAGTTGCGTCAGGGGAAGCTATCAGTGACACAGTATGAGATGCGGTTTTTGGAGTTGGCTCGTCATGCCGCCGAGTTGGTCCCTACTGATAGGGAGAGGATTAGGAGGTTTATAGATGACCTTACTTATAAACTCCGCCTTTTCATGACCCGGGAGAGAATATCACATGCTACATTCGAGCAGGTTGTTCATATTGCTCGAAATATTGAGTCGGTTCACCGCTAGGAGCGGGTAGAGAGGGAGTCCAAGAGGCCTCGTTGATCGGGTTGTTCTAGTGGTACTCCTTCCAGGGGCAGTTTTAGCAAGGCATGGGGCATTCATTCAGGCCTCCTCAGTCAGGTCGCCCAATCTATAGTGGTGCATCTTCGGGGCATTGTCCCTGCGGTGTTCAGCCATGCCATTCTTCATTCGGTGCCCTTCCACGAGAGAGTGCAGCTCGAGCACCATCAGTTCAAGGTTCTTCTATGCATGCTTCGCCTAGTGGCCATTTCGTTGCCAGGGGTTCATTTCAGTCCCAGTTTCCAGCTCCAGGGAGCTGTTATGAGTGTGGAGAGTTCAGGCATATGAGGAGGCAGTGTCTTCATCTTCTTGGAGGTCCATCTCGGCTGAGGAGCCATCCTTTGATTTCAGCTCCAGTTACTTCACCACCCACACAGGCAGCCAGGGGTGGTAGTTAGTCAGCCAGAGGTCGCCCTAGAGGGGGAGGTCGAGCAGGTGGAGGTCAGGACCGTATGTATGCCTTTCCATCTAGGCCAGATGCTATGGCCTCCGATGCAGTGATTGCAGGTATTGTCTCAGTCTGTTGTCGATATGCTTTGGCTTTCAGAAGTTTATACTTGTTTATAGGGGGTGAGCCATGTCTTGGGCCTTGTGTCGATCTGTTTAGACCCTCAGGGGTATTTTCCATGTATGGGGCCTTGTGCCGTCCTGTTTAGACCCTCAGAGGGTACTTTTACACTATTCTACCACTATCATGTTAGTAAATTGGGCTGCATGTCGCATCATTATAAATATATATATAAATGTAGTGGAGCGGCTGCTCGCCGCAATAGTTGTGTGTGTTCATTGTACTTACTAAGTACGAGTGTTAAGTGAGAGCACGAGATACTAATAGTGGATTCACGAGTGATTGAGAGGCTTGCCCGAGAGGCTTTATTGTGAGTGATATTGTGCCCGAGGGGCTTATATTCTATGAAAATGTTCTTTTCACTCTTCTATACACTGAGCCTTTGATAATAAATGTTGGACAAAAGTCTTCAAACGAGATTTTTAAATAAGAACCGGGGTTTTATGAAATATTCAGAATTGTAGATTTCTAACTTGATTTATTCATTTCCACTGTTATTCATTACATAGATTTACATGATTTAAATGGCTCGTCACTACACATGTTTTTATTTACATTTATTACTTACTGAATTGGCGTACTCACGTTACTCCCTGCACCTTTGTGTGCAGATCCAGGTACCGGACAATCCTACTAGTTGATTCCTGGACGAGCTTGGAGTTGTTCGAGGATTGAGGTAGCTGCTCAGCATCCCCAGGTCACCTCCTTTCCTTCCCTCAGATTATAGTTTTTTTTGGTCTTTGTACCTCAGACTTTTGTTGTAGCAAGTCACTGTTGTACATTGTATTTTTAGTCTTAGATGCTCATGACAGTTGACTCCAGGTTTTAGGGAAGTGTGTATTTGTTTATCTCTTTGAGATATTTTTAAAATCTGCTAAATTTTGGTGAAATCATAGGATATATCGATAATCTGAAATGGTTGGCTAGCCTAGTTCCATGATAGGCGCCATCACGACCGGCTTAGGATTTGGGGTCGTGACAAGTCTTTAAGCACTTCTAACCATTTTCGCTGCCTCAAATTAAGATCTTTCTGGTTGAACAAATGCTGGAGACTCTTCTAGTCAGTAATGCCTCCAAATCTTAAATTCATGAACAATAGCTGCCAATCATAAGTCGTGGATAGATAACTCTACTCATAAACCTTCAGCTATCGAGATGCATAGGCAATCACCCTATTGTCTTCCATCAAACACTGCGCTGAGGCTAACATGTGACACTTCAAAATACACAGTGTAAGACCCTGAACCCGTAGGCAACACCAACATTGGCGAAGTAGTCAGAGTAGTCTTGAGCTTTTGAAAGCTCTCCTCACACTCCTCGAATAATCTGGAAGGAGCACCCTTCGGAGTTAGTTTTGTCATAGGTGCCACAATGGATAAGAAACCCTATACGAAACAACAATAATACCCGCCAAACCAAGAAAACTCTGAATCTCTATAGTCGAAGACGGGCTGGGCCAGCTCTGAACTGCCTCACTCTTCTTTAGATCTACCTTTATCCTCTAGCTCTATGCCACATAACCCAAAAATTCCACCGAATCGAGCCATAATTCAGGCTTTGAGAATTTCGCATACAACTTCTTTTTTCTCAAGGTTTGAAGCACGATCCTCATATGCTGCTCATGATCCTAGACTGTGAGAAAACACCAAGATGTCGTCAATAAACACAATGACAAAAGAATTAATATATGACTGGAAGACACTATTCATCAGGTGCATAAATCCTACAAGGGCGTTGGTCGGCTCAAATGACATCACAAGGAACTCATAGCGACCATACCGAGTTATGAATGCAGTCTTCGGAATATCCAGATCTCGAATCTTCAGCTGAAGATACCCTGTTCAAATAAGTTATCAATAGACGACAATTGAAACCTTTTTTTTCAATGTAACCTTGTTCAACTGCCGATAATCAATAAACGTTCGCATAGAACCATTAATTTTCTTTACAAACATAACCGGAGCACCCCAAGGTGACACTCTAGGATGGATAAAACCCTTATCAAGCAACTTTTCAGCTTCTCCTTTAACTCCATCGGTGCCATAAGATATGGTGGAATCGAAATGGGTTGAGTTCCTAGCAACAAGTCAATAAAAAAATCGATACCTCTTTAGGGCATCATACCCGGAAGATCTGCTGGAAATACATTTGGTAAGTCTCTCTCTACAGGAACTGACTTAACTGTAGGAGTATGTGCACTAAAATCCCTCACGAAAGCTAGATATGCCTCACTTCACTTCCCAACCATCCGGTATTCCTTATGGAAGGACACAACCTTGATAAGAATATAATCTAATGTACCATTCCACTCTAACTGTAGCAAACATGGAATAGCCAATGTCACAGTCTTGGCGTGACAATTCAGAATAGTGTGATATAGCAACAACCAGTCCATGCAAAAGATCACATCAAAGTCCACCATATTTAGTAGCAATAGATCAACTCTGGTCTCAAGGCCACCAATAACAACTAAACATGAACGATATAGACGGTCCTAAAAATATAATCTCTTACATGCATAGACACATAAAATGAAGTACTCAAAGAATCACAAGATATATCCAAATACAGAGCAAAGTAAGTGACACATATGAGTAAGGGGATCCCGAATCAAATAAGACAGATTTATCCCTATGAGAAACCGGAAAAATACCTGTGATGACAACATCCGACACAACCGCCTTCGTCCTCCCTGAAAACGCATAGAATCTGGCTTGGCCTCCCCCTATAGGGCGACCCCTACCCGACTGTTCCCCACTCCTATCTGGCTGTGTAGGTCGTGTAGAAACTAGAGCAGCATTCATGGCCTAAGAAGTTTGTGGGCCAGTGGGACACGTGGAGCCTGTGTAGTTTGTGGATGTGCACCCCCCTGGGTCTAGGTCAGTCCCTTACGATATGTCAGATATCTCTATACTCAAAACAACCTCTCAGTGGGCGTAGCTACAAAAACTAGCCTTGGAATGGTGGCTAGACTGACCGCTGAAGGCACCCTGTGCAGGAGGTGCACTAGATATTGGCTGTGAAAAATGGGTAGCTTGAGACCTCGGAATAGCCGGAGTACCACTAGAAGTTGGAAGTGTTGAATGAACTGGAAGGCTAACATAGCCTTTACCATGACGGGGTGCAGTTGGGGCACGAGCACCACTATATACTCCAGAGTCTCGTAGCCTCTTGGTCTCCCTGTCCTCTATCTTACGACCATGTATAACTTCCAATCTCTGTGTGATCTCTACCACTTGTCGGTACGGAGGATCTGTCTCCATATCTCGTGACATGCTGAATCGAATACATCGTTGAGCTCTTTTATGAATCTATATACACTCTTTAACTGTAGCAACCACGGAAGGTACATGTATTGACAATTCATTGAATCCGATGACATACTTGGACACTGTCATAGTATCCTAGTGTAGATGCTCAAACTCCATACGCCATGCATCCCGAAGAGTCTGGTGAACAAACTCCCTCAAGAACACCTCTGAAAACTCAATGCATATGAGTGAAGGTTCATCGGCTGAGCTACCCTCCTTATTAGTCTGCCACCACCAATACGCTTCTCCCGACAGTTGGAATGTAGTAAAAGAAACTATGTTCGTCTCTACAATACTCATGGTACGGAGAATACAATGGCACTTCTCTTAAAAACCTACGCATTCTCTGTAGCTATACCACTGTAAGTAAGAGGGAGATATTTCCTAAACCTCTCAAGTCTAAGAGTCTCCTCCTTAGACGCCATTTCCCTATCCTTCGGCTGAACCAAAAACCAGGACATGCTGGTGTATGTCCCAAACGCCCACGCAAGTATACGTGGTCGTAGCAAGTAATATAATGTTAAATCGAATGTCGAACCCACAGGGACTTGCATAAACTATTTGTTGAATCAATCTAATTGTTATTAAATCAAGCCAAAATAAAATCCAGGAATGTAACTAATTTGTACTATGAATCTATGGAATAAATAATTATCAAGTACGAAAGTATTGTTTTGTATTCAGTAGAGGAAAATATTCCTGGGTTGTGATCAGTTCACCACTCGTATTGCATTTTAATTAACTCTCCCCTTCATATAATTGACTCATGGTTGCTAATTAATCGATAAACACTCTCATAGCCTTATCCCGAAGCACTAATCGCCTATTCTTGATAGATTAACGCCTATATTCCTATAAAATTAATCTATTAGAACCCACTAAGATCACGGTGTTTAATTAAGTACGGTGACTAGTTATATTCATATCCTAACAACAAATCCGCTACCCTTAATGGTTAAGATCGCTCTCGCTTCAATTCTTCTTTAATCTATATACAGCTTTCCCAAGCATAGCATAGATAGTATACAGAACCAAATTGCTGGCCAGACAATTAAGCAATTAAACACGTAATTGAAGAAACAACCATATATTGAGTGGACTATATTCAAGGTTAAATTAATGTCGAATAACAATATCCATGGCTAAACCACAACCCCAGAACAATGTGTGTTTAACCACTCATGCTATAATCAAATAATTGCATAAGTGTTGCATAAATTGAAAATACTAGAATAAGATGAAGAAAATGGAGAAATCCTTCACTTCCTAATGATCCCGTGTGTATCTTCTCCCCAAGATGGCATCCTCCCCTCATAGTTGTGTTTTTGGGTCTATTTATATGTTTTGGGAGAAACCCTAAACGGGTAGGATACTTCTAGTCAAACCGAGAAACACTTAAAACCTTCAAAACTCGGACTGGGCCGGATCAGATACCAGGTGTTCCAGGCAAAGTGCCTGCCCAGGCCTGGCTTTATGGACCAAACGCCCCCCAAACGCCTGGTCTCACCAGGCTTTATAGCCCAAACGCTCGGCTATAGCCAGGTTCACTCCTTTTTGACTCTTTAGCGTATTTTTACGTTTATGCATCCATTTAGCTTGGGTTGCATCCTCAATTCACCTACACGTGAAATAGACTCCATTATTCACATAAGACGTGTATTTTTATCATCAACGCAAATAAAATGTTAGGCACATAATGCTTTAAAACATGAATTATAGCCACGCATCAACACCCCACACATAGACTCTTGCTCGTCCTCGAGCAATGGGACAATATACTACCCTTCAACACGTACCAAATTCATTATCAAGGAGTATTTTAATTTTCGATCACACACCTTACCCCTTAACTATGATCGATACCGACAATCAAGTATGTACATACAAAATTTCACATTCTTCCCCATCTTTAAACATGCCCAAGTATAAAAATTTAATCAATCATACCAACAACATAATTGCAACCACCCAACCTTAAGAGTCAACTTGCAACTACTAAGACCTCTCAATTCATGCACCTACCCAACAAGAAAGTTACAACATTACTAATCGTTCATGAGATCATGTGCCCTCACGAACAATAAAAGAGTAAATATATCTAGTCCGCAGATTCAAATATGCTTTTGAACATTATTTTATGAACATCACACGATTGAACAAATTCACTCACTCTACAAAGAATTCATATGCATCCCGTGGTCGTATCATAAGCTTTCCCGGAGTGTAAATCTCCACTAATTCAAGTTAGCCAAATCTAGGATCAATTAGGACTTTTAAGGTTGTAATGTAGGCTACGGGACGGGTAGGATATATTTAGGAATATTGACTAAACCTCCTAAGCACTTTAATACACTACCTTGAGTGTATTTTTAATGTTTATGCATCCATCTAGCTCGGCTTCCATTTCCAATTCACCTACACATGAAATAGACTCCATTATGCACATACGACGTGTATTTTTATCATTAACGAAAATAAAATGCAAGGTACATAATGATTTAAAAAATGAATTCTAACCACGCATCAACACCCCACACTTAGACTCTTGCTTGTCCTCGAGCAATGGGACAATCTACTATCATTCGACTCGTACACATTTCTTTATCAAGGAGTATTTTACTTTTCAATCACACACCCTACCCTTTAACTATGATCGATACCGGCAATCAAGTATGAACATACAAAATTTCACATTCTTCCCCTTCTTTAAACATGCCCAAGTATACAAATTTAATCAATCATACCAACAACCTAAATGCAACCACCCAACCTCAAGAGTAAACTTGCAACCACTCAGCCCTCTCATTTCACGCACCTACCCAACAAAAAAGTTTACAACATTCCCAATCGTTCATGAGATCATGTGCCCTCACCAACAAACAAAATAGTGAATATAACTAGTCCACACATTCAAATATGGTTTTGAACATAATTTAAGGACATCACACAATTTAACAAATTCATTCACTCTCATAAAGAATTCATATGCATCTCGTGGTCGTACCATAAGCTTGCTCCACTAATTCAAATTAGGCAAATCTAGGATCAATTAGGACTTTTAAGGTTGTAATATAGGCCACGAGACGGGTAGGATATATTTAGGAATAGTGACTAACCCTCCTAAGCACTTTAATACACTACCTTCACAAATCAACACATATTTTTCTCAACCAATTCCCTTACCACAATTCATATTCAACATAGCCCTTTTCCAATTAAGCACTTCTATATTTTCACTAGCACAAATTAATAATAATTTGGAGGTGTGTATCTTTTTGTACATACTTTTACTATCATTTTTTTTCTTCCTTTCCTCCACACACTCCATACATGAATATTCACTAGCTAGTGACTTTTGAATACAATTCTTAGTGCACTAGCGGGTCTTTCTATGGCTCCACTCCAAAGTTAATTCCCATTATCCCACCTTACTTCTTTTAGCGACTAAGTGCCTTAGGAGGAAAATGTGAAAAAATCTCAATTTAAGAACAAAATAGGGGTACGACTTTCAATGTGGGTACCAACGAAAAGGTCAAAATGCTCAAAGGGGCTAGCAATGGGAATTTTTAATTTTTATGTGACATGCATATCCATGATCAAGCAAGAAAATTCATACGTCATCTCCTAGACTAGCATAACCTACATTTTTGTTTCGATTAACACACGGGGCAAGTTCTAGAGTACACGCGATAGCATAGAAAATCACTAAACCTCACTTCACACATTGCACACGACTCAAAAACAACGGTTTTATTCAAATCTCAAGTCAAGAAAGCACACAAAATTGAGAGAATTAAGCAATATTACACTATATAGAATACAAGTCAAGCAACTGAGCTAAGGCATCACAAAATAGGCTATTTATTTTTACTCAAGCATCACATGTCAAACCAAATATAAGGGGAAGCAGAATGTATGTCATAACCTAATATGCCGACATCAAACATGTCATAGGGTATTTCTAAGTTACTCAGTTTATACCTAAATACTCTAAAAAAATTAATTTTGAAGTACCCGGTTCCAGTTACACCCTTGGAAAAGAACCGGTACCCAAAAAAAACACAGGGATACTACCAAAATATCCAAAAGAAATAAATATTAAATATTTTTGGTGTTTTTAAATCGGACTTTATCACTCAAGAAAACTGTCCAACAGATCCATTGTTGGGAAAGGTCCGAGATTTTTCTAAAACAAAAACAATAATTATATACAATTACACTTCACTTTAGAAAGTAGTTTCCCCACCCCACAGTTATGTTATGCATAGTCCTCGATGCATGATCACAAAGAAAAACATTAAAACAAGGGTGATAAATACTCCATGATACCCTCTCAGGCATAGCTCGGACATGATTCTCAATCTTTAGAGTCGGGATGACCCCACACTTAAGCTCAAACATGCCCCTCAACTTCAACTTTTGGGTACTAAGACTTCCCCTACTCTGCAACTTTTGGGTCCTCACACTAAAAAAAAATTAATTAAAAACAAAATAGATATACAGGATGGGTTGCCTCCCAATAAGCGCATGATTTAACGTCACGGCAAAATGTAGTCTCTCACCTCACTAATCAGCAAGAACGACCTTGGTCTTCTCACAATTTTTGGTACCAATAGTGTTTGACTCTATGTCCGTTCACTAAAAATTTTCTTTCACCATGTATAGCTCGCAACTCAAGTGCACCATATGGGGTGACTCTCACTATCTCAAACGGGCCTGATCATCTCGATTTCAGCTTTTCGGGAAACAGTCTCAGCCTAGAATTGAATAATAATATCTATTGGCCTGGCTCAAAATGATGCGCCTTTATATGTTTGTCATGCCATATCTTGGTCTTTTATTTGTAAAGTTTGGCATTTTCGTATGAATGCAACCTGGACTCATCCAATTCATCCAACTACAACAATCTTTTCTCCCCTGCGACTTCAAGGTTCATGTTTAGCTTGTTAAAGGCCTAGTATGCCTTATGCTCAAGCTCCACGGGCAAGTGACATTCCTTCCCATATACCAGCTTATACGGTGATGCCCCAATTGGTGTTTTGTACGCTGTTTTGTATGCCCATAAGGCATCATCTAACTTAGCAGCCCAATCTTCCCTGTTCACTCTCACCGTTTTCTCTAATATTTGCTTAATTTCTCTGTTGGATATCTATACTTGTCCACTTGTTTGAGGGTGATATGCTGTTGCAACTCGATGACGGACCCCATATTTAGCTAAAAGGTTATTCAACAACCGATTGAAACAGTGGTTTACTTCATCACTAATCAAGGAACGTGGAGTACCAAATCTGGAGAATATATTCTTCTTCACAAACGCGGCGACAACCATGGCATCATTCGTCGACAATTCAATTGCCTCCACCCATTTCGAGAAGTAGTCAACTGCCAGCAAAATGTATTTATTTCACCTAGATGATGGGAATGGACCCATAAAGTCTATCCCCCAGACATAAAAAATCTCTACCTCCAAGATATTATTCAAAGGCATCTCGTGCTTCCTTGTTATCGTTCCTGTTCTCTGACACTAGTCACATTTTTTAACAAATACGTGGGCATATTTAAATACCGTTGGCCAAAAAAACAAGATTGTAGCACTTTCAACAAGCGCCTGATTTAACGTCACGGCACCACACAGACTCTCGCCTTACAAATCAACGAGCACGACCTTGGTCTTCTCACGATTTATGGTACCACTTGATGCGTGGCTATGATTCATGGTTTAACACGTTATATGCCTTACATTTTATGTGCGTTAATGATAAAAATATACTTTTTATGTGCAAAATGGAGTCTATTTAATGTGTAGGTGCATTAGATATGGAAACCGAGCTAAATAGATGCATGAACGTCAAAAATACACTCAAGAGTCCAAAAGGAGTGACCCGGGCTATAGCCGGGCATCTTGGCCTTTAATCCATGCCAACCCGGGCATTAGTGGGGCGTTTGGCCCCTAAATCCAGGGTCAGCCTGGTGTTAGTGGGGCGTTAGACCCCTAAAGCTAGGTCTTCCTTGGCGATAAAGGGGCGTTTGGGGCTTAACGTCTGGGTCCCTGTCCGGTCAATTCCGAGTTTTTAAGGGTTTTAAGTGTTTCCCGGTTGGATAGAAGTCTCCTTCACGGCTAGGGTTTGTCCCAAACATATAAATAGACCCAAAAACACAACTTGAAGGGGAGGAATCCATTGAAGGAAGAAGCCATTGATGTGAAGGAAAAACCTGTGGATTACTACTCAGTGAAGCAAACATTGATTTTTATAGCTTTTATTTATTATTTTATAGTTCAATTATGAAAGTTATTTTAGAATTGATTCTTATGAATATGAGTAGCTAATTTTCTTAATCTACGGTTTTGGTGAAACCCGTTGGAGGATAAACTCATTGTGATATTAATATAGTTTTGATTGGTTGATTAATCTCTATTTGTTCAACTACATTCTTGTTGTAGTTGATTGAAGGGCCCTCAATTAGTTGTTACTATTTATTATGTATCTACTTGAGAAAGAGCGCATATTTAGGTAGTTGTTTGAACAACATCACTCCCGGAGTATAGACGAAAGTCATAACCGAGGGTTTAGAAGTTGGATTAGAAATAACGATACTTCGGGTGCATTCTAAAGTGAATTGTAATGCAATCTAGCTAGCGTAACTTGATAGAGTGCGCCTAGTAAATTATCATAATTACTTGAGAGATATTTATGGTAGATAGAGTGTTCATGATTGATAGAGACATCTAATAAAACTATAGGAAGTATCCGAGAAGGATGTTCAGCAATGGGGGGAACCATAGCCTTAGACCTTTATCATAATTGTTTACAACACATTGTTAGTAATTGTTAGTTATTATTATTGTCATTAGAATAAGTAAAACATCACCAATTTATATTAAAAAGTCTTGAGCGAATTGACTGAGTAAAAGTTGCGTATTCTAAAGCCTTGATTGATACGTAAATTCCCGGTGGGATCGACTCTGGGAATAATACACCAGATTATATTTGCAACGCCCGCTTAGTCTTTTATAAGACATAGTTGAGTGTGATCACCACCCCAATAGTGTTTGACTCTATGTCCGTTCACTAAAAAATTTCTTTCACCATGGATATCTTGCAACTCAAGTGCACCGTATGGGGTAACTCTCACTATGTCAAACGGGCCTGACCATCTCGATTTCACCTTTCCAGGAAACAATCTCAACCTAGAATTAAATAATAATACCTGTTGGCCTAGCTCAAAATGACGCGGCTTTATATGTTTGTCATGCCATCTCTTGGTCTTTTCTTTGTAAAGTTTGGCCTATTTGTATGAGTGCAACCTGAACTCATCCAATTCATCCAACTGCAGCAATCTTTTCTCATCTGCGGCTTCAAGTTTCATTTTTATCTTCTTGATGGACAAAATGCCTTATGTTCAATCTCTATGGGCAAGTGACATGTCGTTCCATAGACCAGCTTGTACGGTGATGCCACAATTGGTGTTTTGTACGTTGTTCTGTATGCCCATAAGGCATCATCTAACTTAGCAGCCCAATCTTTCCTGTTCACACGCACCGTTTTCTCTAATAATTGCTTAATTTCTCTGTTGGATACCTCTACTTGTCCACTTGTTTGAGGGTGATATGCTATTCAACAACTGATTGCAAAATTGGGTTCCTTCATCACTAATCAAGGAACGTGGAGTACCAAATCTGGAGAATATATTATTCTTCACAAACGCAGCGACAACCATGGCATCATTTGTCGGCAATGCAATTGCCTCCACTCATTTCGACACGTAGTCAACTGCCAGCAAAATGTATTTATTTCCCCCGGATGATGGGAATGGACCCATAAAGTCTATCCCCCATACATTAAAAATATCTACCTCCAATATATTATTCGAAGGCATCTCGTGCTTCCTTGTTATCGTTCCTGTTCTCTAACACTAGTCACACTTTTTAACAAATGTGTGGGCATCTTTGAATAGCGTTGGCCAGAACAAACCAGATTGTAGCACTTTCACCGCTGTTCTATCGCCACCATGATGGCCCCCATATGGTGATGCATGACAATCATACAACACAAGTTCCACTTCTTTGTTAGTAATACATTTTCTCATTAACTGATCACCACATTCTTTGTACCGGTAGGGCTCATCCCAGTAGTAATACTTCACATCGCGTAAGAACCTCTTTCTTGCTTCAAATTCTATTTTCGGAGGAAGTACCCCACTCACCAGATAATTCTCATAATCATCATACCACGGAGGAGGGTCTTGGGTTATAGCAAAAAGTTGCTCATCAGGAAAAACTTCTTTAATAACTCCACCCCCCTCAACATGATCATGATTTTCCAACCTTGACATATTGTTAGCTACTTGCTTATCAGTGCCCTTTCGGTCTCTTATCTCGACATCAAATTCCTGCAACAATAAAACCCAGCATATCAATCTAGCTTTAAATTCTTTATTTGTAAATAAATACCTGATTGTTGTGTGATTTATGTGGACTATGACTTTTGTTCCCACCAAGTATTCCCGGAATGTTTCAAAGGCCCAGACCACAGCTAACAGCTCCTTCTTAGTGGTGGTGCAATTCTGTTATGCATCATCAAGGGTCTTACTCGCATAGTAGACAGAATAAAACAGCTTGTCTTTCTTTTGTCCTAGCACTACCCCAATTGCATGGTCACTTGCATCACACATAATTTCAAATGGTACTAACCAATCAGATGCAACAATTATGAGGGCAGCTACCAATTTCTTTTTTAGCTCCTCAAATGCCTTCAGGCAAGGTGCATCAAAATTGAATTTGACATCTTTTTCAAGCAATCTACACAATGGAGTAGCAATTTTAGAAAAATCTTTAATAAATCGCCTATAATATCCTATGTGACCCAAGAAACTCCGGACGCCCTTCATTGAAATTGGTGGAGGTAGGTTTTCAACTGTCGCCACTTTTGCCTTATCAACTTCGACGCCACTTTTAGATACTCTATGACCCCAAACGAAGCCTTCCTACACCATAAAGTGACACTTCTCTCAAATTAACACCAGATTCGTTTCTTCACAACGGGTCAACACCATGCTTAGATTTTTCAAACAATCATCATAAGATTACCCAAAGTGAGAAATCATCCATGAACACCTCTATGAATTATTCCACCATGTCAGTGAAAATAGCCATCATACATAGCTGGAACGTGGTTGGTGCATTGCAAATACCAAATGGCATTCGCTTGAAGGCGATGGTGCCATAAGGGCAAGTAAACGTAGCCTTCTCCTGATCCTCTGGGCATATGAAAATTTGATTTAACCTGAATATCCATCAAGAAAGCAATAATAGTCATGCCCTGCTAATCTGTCCAGCATTTGATCAGTGAATGGGAGTGGAAAGTGATCCTTGTAGGTTGCTTTGTTGAGCCGTCGATAATCAGTGCAATCTCTCCAACTCGTAACTGTGCGGTTAGGAATTAGCTCATTTTTTTTATTCTCAATCACCGCCATCCCTCCCTTTTTGGGCACACATTGAACCGGGCTCACCTAGTTGTTGTCATAAATAGGAAAACTGATACCTGCATCCACCAATTTTATGACTTCTTTCTTCACTACTTCTTTCATGATGGGATTCAGCCTCCTTTCATTCTGAACACTCGGGCGATGTCCAGCTTCCAAAAAGATTTTATGCATGCAAAACGATGGGCTGATTCCCTTAATATCTGCAATGGTCCACCCAATCGCGTTTTTGTGCTCACAAAGTACCCTAAGCAATTTATGTTCTTGTGTATTGTTCAGGCTGGATGAGATGATCACGGGAAATGTCTCCGAGTTCCCCAAATAGGCATAGCGTAAATGTGCTGGAAGAGGTTTGAGTTCCAGCTTTGGAGCCAGTTCAATAGATGGCTTAGGAGGTGTTAGAGTAACAGGCTTGTTCAACTCTTCAAATTTTCCTGGACCGTGGAGGTAACTGCAAGATATTTCAAGAACTTTCTCAATGTCTCCCCTTGTTTCATCCCCAAAGTCTTCTTCATCCCCAACGAACACTCACTCGAGAGGGTCAACAAGACTTATGTAGGGAACCATTGACTCAGATTTGCTTTCCACTACAGTAATCATGGATGCCTTATAAACATTAAACACCTCCACTTGATCACCAACTCGAATCGTCATTTTCCCTTCACACACATAAATGGTAGCTCGGCCCGTAGGTAGGAAGGGGTGCCCCAAACTAAATGGGACTTCCTGATCAGGCTCATAGTCCAAGATAATGAAATCAGTTGGGAATATGAAAGAGCCCACCTAAACCTGCACATCTTCAATTACTCCATTAGGATGAGCAAGGGAGCGATCAACCAATTGTAAAATCAATGTTGTTGGACGTGGGTCACCCAACCCCAACATCTTGAACACAGATAGCGGCATCAAATTAATGTTTGCCCCAAGATCGCACAAAGCTCACCCGATTGCATGCTTACCAATTGAGATGTTGATAGTAAAACTACCCGGATCTTTTAATTTTCGAGGTAGCTTGGTTTGAATTCTTGAGCTAACTTCCTCAGTGAGCGCCACTGTTTCGAACTCAGTCAGCCTTTGTTAATTGGCCACAACGTCCTTGATGTATTTAGCATATTTGGGCACCTTATGCAGAATGTCTACCAATGGAATATTCATTTGTACCTGCTTCAAGAGTTCAAGAAACTTTTTGTATGTTGCATTATCTTTCACCTTGTGCAACCTTTGAGGGAATAGAGGGGGTGGCCTCGCAACAAATGGTGGGGGCTACTCAACCACCACCTCCTTTGTTGGCTTGTCTGACTCTTTCGGGTTGTCTGATGTTGATTCAATAGTGGCTGACTTTTCATTAAAAGTTACCTGCTTTCTCTTTTTGGACTGGACTTCTTCCAATTGCTTCCCATTCCTCAATGATATAACATTAACAGGTGCCTTAGGATTAGCTTCAGTGTCACATGGAAGAGCCCCCGTTGGTCAGGTATATTGAGAACGGGCGAGTTTCCCCACTTGACATTCTAAATTTCTCATCGCTACAATCTGGGCTTGGTGATCAACAATTATTCTCTGAATAAAAGCAAGTTGGTCGTTCATCATTCTCTTCTTAATTTCCTCAAGGCTTGTTGATGGTTCAGCATGAGGTGGTTTGTACTACTGTTGGGTTGCTGGATGCCTGTAGTGATTCTGAGTGCTTTAATTTCCACCCCAAGAGAAGTTTTGGTGGTTTCTCCAGTTGGGGTTATAAGTGTTTCCATATTGATTTTCTTGTCCCATATTCGCGTTATCCACAAAGCAAACAAATTCTGGATTATTTGGGCATAAATCACTCGAATGACCCTCTCCAGAGACTTCACAAAATACCTGAATATGTTGCACATGTTAGGCCTTGTTGCACTAGTTGAGATTGTTGCTTGTTAATGATCAGGTTCATCTGATTTACTTGGTTAGTCAATGCGGAAGTCTGAGCTGACAATACTGAGACCACATCTGGTTGAAGAACCCCTGGTGACTTTTGAGCGACATTTCTCCCCATCTCACCTTGCCAGTCTGGATTGCTTTTGGAGAATTTATTTAGTAATGCAAATATTTCATCATAATTCTTCTCAAACACCTGACCTCCGCCTGCTGCATCTACCACAATTTTTGGTTGCGGATGGAGCCCCTCAATGAAAGTGTGAACTAACACCTCATTTTTATGATTGTGATGAGGGCAGTCTTTGAGTAGCCCCTTGAACCTTTCCCATGATGAATACAGAGATTCACCCATTTTCCGTCTGAAGGAGACTATCTTACTCCTGATCTTTTCAGTCTTTCCTGAATGGAAGAACCTTGCCAGAAATTTTCTCGCCCAATCGTTCCATGTTGTAATGGAATTAACTGGTTCTGCCTTCATCCATCGATTTGCTTAGCCCAATATAGAGAATGGGAAAAGTGTGAGCCTCACATAATCTGGCGTGAACCCGTTAATGATATAAGTATCAATGATCTCCAAGAAGTTCAGAACGTGTTGATGTGGATCCTCGTGTGGAAGACCCATAAACTGCCCGTTTGCATTAAGTAGTTGGATCATGCTCTATTTCAGATCAAAGTGCCCAGTGATTCTGGGCTTCACGATGTAGGAGGTGACATTAGCAATACTGGGCATCGCCACCTCCTGAACATCCATGTGTTGTTCCTCTGCCATGTTTACAGGAAATCAGATGAAGTCCTGAATATTGTCTGTATCTCTTGCTTCTCGCAACCTCCTGTGAAATTTTCTCTAATGTTCGGGGTCAAAGCCGTCAAGTCTGTCATGGCTTCAGACCTTATGCATTCAATCGAAGTTCCTGAGATTAGAGAAAAAATCATGTGACGTTAGACTCAATGAAATAAACAATTAAAGCAAGTAACTAGAAAGTAATCTATATTCAAGTCCCCGGAAACGGTGCCAAAAACTTGTTGGTCCCACTAAGCACACGCAAGTATACATGGTCGACAAGTAATATAGGATTGTATGTCCAGATATCGTACCCAAAGAGACTTGTGACTAACTATCAACTAAGTTAAACCCAAGCAATAAATCTATTCAAGCGAACACTAAAGTATGAATATTTAACTAAAATTAATCTAGAATAGTAAACTATGAAATAAATGAAATAATTGGAGAATTAGACACGAATTCAATAAGAGTTGATATTCTAGAGCTATGGGTTAGCTAACAATCCTGTTGATTTTTCCACTTAAATCATCTAATTAATTTATCTGGTTTATTGATTGACGAGGTTAATATTGCTCGTAGCCTTCTCCCTAAGTACAACTCGCGTATTAAAGCTAACTTAACGCCTATATTCCTATGAAATTAGGATTAACAAGAACGCATTAATAATTCCCGTATAATAACCAAGCAACGCTATTAGGTATATTCCTATCCTAACCACAAATCCGCTCCCCTGAAGGATTAAGATCTTGCCCTACCCAATCTTATATGCAATCTAGAATTCCCTCTCCCGAGTTCAATCCTAGATTTGTAGATAGTATTCAATTGGTGATCAAGCAATCAAATAATTAAGTGCAGGATTTAATAAATAAACCAATATGATAACATAATAAGAACAATTTAAGTTTCAAACTACAACGTTCATGTAGCACCCAAAACTCTAGAACTAATAAACTATGAAATTAAAGGAAGAGAATAAAAACTAGGTAGAAGCCTCTTCAAGCGGGGTGTGTGTTTCTCCACGTCAAAATACCCTCAAAGTTGTGTTTTTGGGTCTATTTATATGTTTGGGACAAACCCGAAACGTGTAGGATACTTCAATTCAAATCGGAAAACACTTAAAACAATCTAAACTCGGATTGGACCGGACCAGGGACCAGGCTTTATTTCCCAAATGCCCGGATAAAGCCTGTCAGGCCTAATGTTAGGGCTCTAACGCCCCCTAAACGCTTGGTCCTACCAGGCTTTATATCCCAAACGCCCAGCTATAGCTCGGTTCACTCCTTTTTGACCCTTGAACGTATTTTTGACATTTAGGCATCCATTTAGCTCGGCTTCCATCTCCAATTCACCTACACATGAAATAGACTCCATTATGGACATACGGCGTGTATTTTTACCATTATCACACATAAAATGTAAGGCAAACAATGCTTTAAACCATGAGTTATAGCCACACATCACCATCCAATCGCCTTTATGTCCTCACGAAGTACCCTAAGATATTTTTGTTCATGTGTATTGGTCAGGATGGATGAGATGATCACGGGAAATGCCTCAGAGTTCCCCAAATAAGAGTAGCGTAAATGTGCTGGAAGAGGTTTGAGTTCCAGCTTTGGAGCCTCGTCAATAGATGTCTTAGGAAGGGTTAGAGTAACAAGCTTGTTCAACTCTTCAAATTTTCCTACCCCGTGGAGGTAACTGCAAGATACTTCAAGAACTTTGTCAATGTCTCCCCTTCTTTTATCCCCACAGTCTTCTTCATCCCCGACCAACACTCGCTCAAGCGGGTCAACAGGACTCATGTAAGGAACAATTGACTCCGATTTGCTTTCCATTACAATAATCATGGATAGCTCTTCATAGTGGATAGGTAACTTCAGTGCCTTATAAATATTAAACACCTCCACTCGATCACCAACTCGCATCGTCATTTTCCATTCACACACATCAATGATAGCTCGACCCGTAGCTAGGAATGGACGCCCCAAAATAAATGGGATTTCCTGATCAGGCTCATAGTCCAAGATAATGAAATCAACTGGGAATATGAAAGAGCCCACCCGAACCTGCACATCTTCAACATGGGAAAGGTTCAAGGGAGCGATCAACCAATTGTAAAATCATTGTTGTTGGGCGTGGCTCACCCAACCCCAACTACATGAACACGGATAGCAGCATCAAATTAATTCTTGCCCCAAGATCGCACAAAGCTTGCCCGACTGCATGCTTACCAATTGGGTTTGGATAGTAAAACTACCCGGATCTTTTAATTTCTGAGGTAGCTTTCTTCCAATTCTTGAGCTAACTTTCTCAGTGAGCGCCACAGTTTCAAACTAAGTCAGCCTTTATTTATTGGCCACAATTTCCTTGATGTATTTAGCATATTTGGGCACCTCCTGCAGAATGTCTACCAGTGAAATATTTATTTGTGCCTGCTTCAAGAGGTCAATAACATTTATTTATGCTGCATTATCTTTCACCTTTTGCAACCTTTGAGTTAATGGAGGGGTGGTCTCCCAAGAAATGGTGGGGGTCACCCAGCAGCCGCCTCATTTTCTGGCTTATCGTATTCATTCAGGTTGTCTGATATTGATTCAATAGTGTCTGGTTTCTCATTAAAAGTTACTTGCTTTCTTTTTGGACTGGAGTTATTCCAATTTCTTCCCATTCCTCAATGATATAGCATTAACAAATGCTTTAGGATTATCTTCAGTGTCACTTGGAAGAGCCCCCGTTGGTCGGGTATTTTGAGAACTGGCAAGTTGCCCCACTTGATGTTCTAAATTTCTCATCGCTACACTTTGGGCTTGGTGATAATCCATTATTTTCTGATTGAAATCAAGTTGGTCATTCATCATTATTTTCATAATCTCCTCAAGGCTTGCTGATGGTTCAACCTGAGATGGCTTGTACTGTTGTTGAGGTGCTGGATGCATGTAGTGATTCTGAGTGATTTGATTTCCACCCCAAGAGAAGTTTGGGTGGTTTCTACAGTTGGGGTTATAAGTGTTTCCATATTGATTTTCTTGTCCCCTATTCGCGTTACCCACAAAGCAGACAGACTCTGGATTAACTGGGCATAAATCACTCGAATGACCCTCTCCACAAACTTCACAACATACCTGAATCTGTTTCACTGGTTGGGCCTGTTGCACTGGTTGAGATATTTGCTTGTTAATGATCAGGTTCATCTGATTTACTTGGTTAGTCAATGTGGAAATCTGAGCTGACAATGCTGAGACCACATTTAGTTCAAGAACCCCTGGTGACTTTTGAACAACATTTCTCCCCATCTCACCTTTCCAATCTAGATTGCTTTTGGAGAATTTATTTAGTAATGCAAACATTTTATCATAATTCTTCTCCAACACCTGACCTCCGGCTGCTGCATGTACCACTATTTTTTTTTGCGGATGGAGCCCTTGAATGAAAGTGTGTACTAACACCTCGTTTGTCTGGTTGTGATGAGGGAAATCTCTGAGTAGCCCCTTGAACATTTCCCATGTTGAATATAATGATTCACCCGTCTTTTGTTTAAAGGAGACTATTTTACTCCTGACCTTTGCAGTATTTCCCGAGGGGAAGAACCTTGCCAGAAATTTTCTCGTCAAATCGTTCCATGTTGTAATGGAATTAGCTGGTTCTGCCTTAAGCCATCGCTTTATTTCACCCAATAGAGAGAATGGGAAAAGCCTGATACTCACATAATCTAGCGTGACCCCGTTAGTAATATAAATATCACTAATCTTCAAGAAGTTTAGAATGTGCTGCTGAGGATCCTCGTGTGGAAGACCAATAAACTGCCCGTTTGCATGAAGTAGCTGGATCATGCTCTGTTTCAGCTTGAAGTGCCCAGTGATTCTGGGCTTCACGATGCTATAGGTAACATTAGCAATACTGGGTATTGCCACCTCCTGAACAACCATGTGTTGTTCCTCTGCCATGTTCACAGGAAATCGGATATAGTGTTGAATATTGCCTGTATCTCTTGCTTCTCGCAACCTCCTGCGAAATGTTCTCTCAGGTTCGGGGTTAAAGCCGTCAAGTGTTTCCTGGCTTCTGACACTACGCATTCAATCGAAGTTCCTGAGATTAGAGCAAAAATCACGTGACGTTCGACTCAATGAAATCAATAGTTAATGCAAGTAACTAGAAAGTAGTCTATATTCAAGTCCCCGACAACGACGCCAAAAACATGTTTGTCCCAAATGCCCACGGAAGTATACGTGGTCGTAGCGAGTAATATAATGTTAAATGGAATGTCGAACCCACAGGGACTTACGTAAACTACTTGTTGAATCACTCTAATTGTTATTAAATCAAGCCAAAATAAAATCAAGGAATGTAACTATTTTTTACTTCGAATCTATGGAATAACTAATTATCAAGTACGGAAATATTGTTTTTTATTCAGTAGAGGCAAATATTCCAGGGTTGTGATCAATTCACCACTTGTATTGCATTCTAATTAAATCTCCCCTTCATATAATTCACTCATGGTTGCTAATTAATCGATAAAAGCTCTCATAGCCTTCTCCCAAAGCACTACTGGCTTATTCTCAATAGATTACGATGTTTAATTAAGCACGGCGCCTAAGTATATTCCTATCCTAACCAAAAATCCGCTCCCCTTAAGGGTTAAGATGGCACTCTCTTCAATTATTCTCTAATCTATATACGGCTTTTCCAAGCATAACATAGATAGTATGTAGAACCAAATTGCTGGCCAGACAGTTAAGCAATTAAACACAGAATTGACGAAACAACCATATATTGGCTTAACTATAATCAAAGTTAAATTAATGTCGAATAACCATATTCATGGCTAAACCACAACCCCAGAACAATGTTTGTTTAGCCACTGAAGCTAAACTCAAACAATTTCATAAGTGTTGCATAAATTGAAAATACTAGAATAAGATGAAGAAAACTGAGAACTCCTTCGCTTCCTAATGATCCCGTGTGTATCTTCTCTCAAAAATGGCAAACTCCACTCAAAGTTGTGTTTTTGGGTCTATTTATATGTTTTGGGACAAACCCTAAACGTATAGGATACTTCTAGTCAAACCGAAAAACACTTAAAACCTTCAAAACTCGAACTGGGCCGGACAAGGGACCAGGCGTTACAGACCAAACGCCTAGCCATGCCTGGCGTTATGGGTCAAACGCATCCCAAACGCCTGGTCTAACCAGGCTTTATAGCCTAAACGCCTGGCTAAACCCTAGTATGACAAGGCTTTACAGCTTAAACACCCCGCTATACCCAGGTTTACTCCTTTTTGACGTTTATGCATCCATTTAGCTCGGCTTTCATCTCCAATTCACCTACAAATGAAATAGACTCCATTATGCGCATACGACATATTTTTTTATCATCAACGCACATAAAATGTAAAGAACATAATGCTTTAAGCCATGAAGTATAGCCACGCATCAGCTAGCATAACCTCGGGGACCTGATCATGGTCTACGCGATCGCATTACCAGGACCGCGTTCGCATAGAGTATTCTTTGTTTGGGGGAGTTTCAATATTTGTTCTATGCGGCCGTGTAGCCCCAACCATGATCACGTACCTCTGGGTCGTGAAGGTATGGCATCGCAGGAATATAGGTGCCTTTGCATAAGAGAAATTTTGGGTGCCTGTGAGATTCCTCTCCGCGATCGCGACTCATCGTACGCGATCGCATTGAAGAAATGCCTGGGAAGTCTTTTAAAGACCCAAGTCCGATGCTTATGTCATTTTTTCCATTATCAAATTTGAGAACTTGGGAGAGGCGATATTTGGGGAATTTAGCACCTGGGTAACTTGGGTAAGTGATTTATATCCATTATAGATCAATTTCCATGATTCCAATCTTAAATCCGACCTTTAATTTCGAAAATTTTTGGAAGAAAATGGGTAAAATGGGATGAACTTCATAAATCGAATTATTGAGTTTTGATAGGGTGTTTAACCTCCGATTTGAGATATTCCTATATGGTTAGACTCGTGAGTGAATGGGTGTCCGGAAAATATAAAATTTAGCCAATTCCGAGACGTGGGTCCGGGGGACGCTTTGGGCGAATTTCCTTATTTCGCATATTAGCTTAGAAATAATTAGCTATTTTGTCCCTTGAAGTGATATTTACATTATGCAATTAATTTTAATAGATTTGGGCAACCCGGGGTCGGATACTCGTGGCAAGAGCATGGTATTTAGTTGATTAGCGCAGTGAAGGTAAGTGGCTTGCCTAATTCTGTGTTGGGGACCTCCCCTTAGGCATTTTTATACTTATTTTGTTGCGTGGACACCGTGTATGTGAGGTGACGAGTGCGTACACGGGTCATTCCTATATTACTATTTCCCGTCTTAACTGAGTAGTTAGCTTAAGGATAAGCATGCCTACGTGTCCTTACTTGCTTTCCTCTTATTTGCTACTAGTTGCACCATGCTTAGGTAGCTTTAATCTATTCTGGCCTGTTGTTTTTCTGGACTGTTTAATTAAGCCACATCCAACATACTTCTGCATTTCATATTTAAATTTGGACTACGGACCGAGATTGGGGAGATTTCCCCCTATACTGCATTTCATATTTATATTGGGACTACGGACCGAGATCCGGGAGATTTCCCCCTGTACTGAATTTCATAATTAAATTGGAACTACGGACGGAGATCCAGGAGCTTTCCCCCCGTAATGAATAGCATATTTAAATTGAGACTACGGACTGAGATCTGTGAGCTTTCTCTTTGTACTGCATTGCACATTTACTGTTGAGATATATGTTATGCTGAGACGAGGGCTCTCTATATGTTATAAATTCTTCTAGTTTTCATTAATAATTTTATCATTTCTCATCTATATTTCACTGTTTTAAAATTTATATTGACTTATTTGAAAACTCAGTACTGAATGTAGAGTACTCACGCCCTTTCCTGCGCATGTTTTTCTAGTGTGCATATTCATGTACCAGCTCCCAGTATCGTGGCTAGGAGTCATTCTAGCACCTGCCAGGAGACCGCGAGGTAATTCTGCTGCGTCCGCAGAATCCCACGAGTCCGCTTCTACTCTAGTATAGGCATAGAGGACTTATGTATTTTTCCACTATTTCATTGTATAGAGCTACATATAGTACATAGCTTGTGACTATTGTGACATTCCGTGTTTTGGTAAGTGAAAGTGTACATGCTGAGCAGCTATGTTATATCTACTTGAGTTCTTTTCTGTCTTTATTTTATTAATTCTATTATTTTCCGAAAATTTTAGGCATACCTAATTGTAGAGACTAGGTGTCGTCACGATATCTTTCGGAGGGCAAAACTGGATTACATGGGAGCGTTTCGGCGCCTATTGTGGAAGTTAGTTTTTTGGAAGAATTTCATAAAATTTGGTTGAAGTGCATTAAAATGTTATCGACATCCGTTTGGGATTTTGAGGCTGGAAATAGCTCCATATAGTTATTCTGGTATTGGGAGCGCGATCGAAAGTAGATTTGGAGGTCCGTAGGTCATTTTGGAGTCATTTGGCTAATGTTAGGAATCTAAAGGTTTTTCAGAAGTTTGACTGGAAGTGGAGCTTTTGATATCGGGGCCGGATTCCGACTCTGGAAGTTAGAGTAGGTCCGCAATGTCAAATATGACTTGTGTGCAAAATTTGAGGTCAATTAGACATGATTTGATAGGCTTCGGCTTCGAATGAAGAAGTTTGAAGTTCTAATGTTCATCAAGCTTGAATTGGAGTCTGATTCATTGTTTAGGCATCATTTGATGTGATTTGAAGGCTCAACTAGGTTTGTAATGTGTTTTGGAATTGATTGATGTGATTGGACGGGGTCCTTGATGTGCCGTAAAATTTCAGCACATTTAATACCAATTACTTAGCTTTTAGCTCATTATAAATGCATTTCCTCGTTAATTCTTATGAAGTTTTGATGTTTTGTAGTACATGAGGCTTGAGGACCCGAAAACATGGAAATTAAGTAAAAAAAGCCGCAAAAGAGCAAAAAGAAGACAACTTGCAGGCCACATAATTTAAATGTGGAACGCAAAACTCACATGCGGACCTCAAATCACGAGGGGCAAATGCAGAGTAGAACAATTCAAATAAACATTATGCGGTCCATTATGCGACCGCATAACAGACTCCAGACTTCTAGAAGAGCTAGAGCCTCACATATTTATGATGGAAAATGCGATCGCATAATAGATATGTGAATCGCATAACTGCTATGCGATCGACATCTGGAAGTGGACTCGGGAGATCTACAATGGACTTGAAGGATATGCGGACCGCATACCTGTTTTACGACAAATATGCAGTCGCATAATTTTTCTGCAAGGGTATTCTTGTCAAATTATGGCCCCAATTTTTAGCCCACTATAAATAGATTTATTCGGGTTTTATGGGAGTATCTAGTCTAAAAAGGAGGCTATAATACCTGGCATTGAATAGTCCATCTTTTGGATGCTTTAGAGGGAGGAATATTGCACTTTTGTAAGCATTATGACATTCAAAATTGTTATCTTTTTGTATTCTAGCATGTGTGGCTAGTTTTAACTACTAAGGTTGTTGACCCTAAATGGGTGTAATGTTAATGGGTGTCTACCATTGAATATATATATATAATGGTTAGTTGGTATATATTTGTTTCTCATTCTTCATTTATTGTTGGTGGTTTTAAACGCTAACAAGTTACATTTTACTCTTTCATTACTTGGAAAAGTGGGTTAGGGTTTGGTAGAAGTAAATATCGTAAACTCAAGGCATTAAACCTTGTTTAATAGAATTGCTTAGTGATAAGCTGATTTTATTTGGCAATAACTGATTGTTGTTAATTGCAACTCTTTTATATTCAGAAAAATAATATAGAGGAAATACTACCCAACTATTGAAAAATATTTGGTAGTCATTTGGAGATCATTTCCGTATCAAGACCTTCCATTAAAAATATATCATATTAACACTGATAGCATTACATTTCATTATAGGGGAAACAACCTTGGTTTAGTTAATTAAATTATTTACAACTCTCTAGAATCATACATGTTACTACTTCACTCAATTACAATACTTTATTTTAAAGATAACAAAATGAAATTACGATTTAAGTTAAGTTTCACATTATTTACGTAATCTTTTCGCGGCTATTCCTTGTGGTATTCGACCCCAACCTAGTTGGTTTATTATATTTGACATCGACCGCTTTACGACTCAGGTGGATTCCAGGTGGTTACTGGATCGAATTGGAGTTGGGGGAAAGAGCTGAATCCTGCTTTGATCTGGTGTAACCGCACCTGCGAGGTCTTGGCTGCAAGTGCACAACTGCAGAAGCAGCTAAACGAGCACATATGCGTTTGAGAAGGGAAATGCTGGAACCACAGATGTGGTCATCTTGCTGCAGAAGCGAGACCACACACGTAGAAGGGGAAGCGTAGTAGCGGAGTGAGGGGCCTGGTGAAAGACCGCAGAAGCGGTAGTGGGGCCGCACTTGCAGAATCACAGAAGCAGTCAAGTGACTGGAGATGTGAAAATCGGACTGGGCAGTTTGTTCTTTTAAAGCGAGGGTTTGGCCCATGCTTTACGCATTCTTGTAATGCTTGCTTGAGATTTGCAAGATCGATATTGCCTCCCTGGCATGAGATAAATTGATAAAATGATGAAATATAAATCTTTGAAAATCTATTATTATTGAAGGAATTGTATACCTGCTTCAAGGTTAATTAGTTTACATTTGCCTTATCAAATCCATAATTTTTCAAATTATTAATATATTATCATCGGACCACTAGTAAGTGTCGAAGTCGACCTCTCCTCACTACTTCTTCGAGGATAGACGAGATACTTACTGGGTACACACTGTTTTTGTACTCATACTACACTTGCTGTGCATTTTTTTTCAACATGCACATATATGTCTAGTGGTCTAGTTGGGCACAACGGCATGGTTGATACGGAGTCTTAGGTGAGCTGCACCTCTTGAGACGACCGCAGCCAGCAGAGTCTCCTTCAGAGCATTGTATTGAAATTTCCGTTATGTCCAATTTGTATTCCGGACAGTCATTGTATTACATCTTTTTTTACTTAGAATATGCTCATGCACTTGTGGTACCGGGTTCTGGGATGATGTCGGGATTATTCAGTAGAGAAATTTTGTAAAGACATTATTATTTATTCGGCCAAGTTTATTATTTATTGTTTAATATTTAAAAGAAATGATTTTGAAAATATTAAAACAAGAATTTTCTAGTTATATGGTGTTGGCTTCAGTAGTGTCCGGCGCCATCACGACCATTAGTGGATTTTGGGTCGTGACAGTGACACATGCCAATTTAAAAAGATTAAGTGGTGGTGAAGTAAAAAAAACAAACACACTTAATGATTAGGATCTGAATGATTAAGATTCAGACTTAAAAAATAAACGCACTTAATGTTTGAGATTTGAATAGTTAAGATTAAACTTCCATTAAGTGCAAACAAATGATGCCTAAGTGTCCCAGTTCACTCAAAAACTCATCTGAAACTAAACCAACCACCACGGTAAGCCACATAACCACAATTTAACATAAAGAAGGCAATAAATAGGGGAACAAGGCTAAAATACTCAAACCGACTGGTCGAGTCATTACAAGCAAGAATGCAAATCATATGGATTTAATCCTAAATATACCAAAAAATAGTTAATTTGAATTTGGTCTACTTATTTTGGCGATCACGAACTTCACGATCTCCGTATGACCTTAATTTTTGTAAGATCATCGTAAACGATCAGTTAAGAGCACGAACACATGTTGATTTGACTTGAATCGATATATGATAAGAATGTAGGTCATGTTTTAGATTCATAAAAAAATTGCTTAAAATGGTAATTTTCCTAATTTGGTCACAGTTTTGAGATTCTGATTTTAACGGTCTACAGTTGATCTGATATTTGGAAGGTCTGTCAGAAATAACCCAGTGATCAATACTCAACCTTGTACAGTGAAAACTGCTATTCTATGCATTTTAGGACTGTGTATTGGATTTTGAGAAATTTTTGAAATAGAGAACTTAAACCTTCGAGAAATAATCTGTGGTTGTGATCAAGTGGTGATAGGAATTATCCCCCATGATTTCCACTATCTATTTATAGTGAGATATTAAATTTATGCATTGACTTTAGGTCTTCCTCTATTCGGATAAATTTATTATGAACTCGTTGGGTATAGTTAGTTTAGAGAGTAATAAATTTATTATCAATTTCAAGGGAGTAATAAATTTACGCGTTCACTTTAGGTTTTCCTCCATATCGGATAAATTTATTGTTAGCTCACTATGTGAAATACCAGTAATTGGATATTTAGTTACTCCCCGTCTGAGCATACATGTTGGGTCAATGGAACTAGAGATATTAATTATGATGTTCACTTGACCTAAATTAACAGCATACCCTCCATCTGAGTTGGTTCTGTTTGAATTTACTAGAGTGAATAATCTAACATTACATATTTATGTTGCATGAGTAGTTCTTTTCCCATTGAAATTTACTATTCATGATTCATCAACATATGTGTAGTGTGCTTGAAATCTTCGTATTAAATGGTTATATATACAATTGATTGAAATAACAATATGCTCCTCATCTGAGTTGCATCTGTTTCTTTTTGGACTGTATAAATTTTGTATTATATAATATACTTTGCATGAATGATTCTTTTCCCGTGAAAATTGTTATTCGAGATGCATGTATGTGTGTATAAAAAATAAAAATAAAAATAAAAAAAAAAAAAAAAAAAAAAAAAAAAAAAAAAAAAAAAAAAAAAAAAAAATATATATATATATATATATATATAGTCTGAATTTTTGTTATTTATTATTCTGAATATTTGTTATTAAAATTCTTTGGTGTATTATGATTGTCAGGACCCGAAATTCTAACCTTCGGGACCGTGATGTCGCGTAACATTTCACTTGCTAGGCAAGCCAACATAAGAGAACCTTTAAGTCAATTTTGGGTTTCAATAACATAACCATTTTAGCCAAAACAAGCTAAAACTGAAATGCGATATAACACAAATTCCCATAATACCTACTACAATTCGAATATGGAGTCACAACTCACGAGCCTCTAAGATATTCTACAAACAGAGTTTAAAAGAAATGCAATTGTTCTGAATGAAAAGAAACAGTAAAATAGAGAAAATAGAAATGGACTCCAAGGTTTGTGGACGACAACAGATCTACCTTGAGTCTCCAAGAAGTGCAGAGTGTAGGATGAGTACAACCGACCCCATGTACTCGTAAGTGTCGAGCCTAACCTCGAATAAGTAGTGTTGAGGCTATGAAAATGCACCCATAATAAACTTGTGTTGATAACAATATATATACAAGATAAGAATAGATAAAAGCTATCATGTACTATTTGGAGAGGGACATGCTAAAGAAGATACAAGATACGAGAGATACAATGGAAATGATAAACATAACAATCAATATTCCTTTAACCAGTTTGAACAATTAAGCACAATGAAGATAAGTGCACGGAATCACACTTCGTGCTTTTACTCTCAACCACAAAATGATACTGCACGACATCATCATTCATGCTTTTACTCTCACTCTTAGTATGAATCAATAGAAATGGCATGACGCGACCCTTCATGCTTTAACTCTCATAACATGGGACGACATCATCATTCATGCATTAACACTCAAAAATATGGAATGACACCACCCTCCATGCGTTAACACTTTCCCTTGCCACATAAAAATGAACAAGTAATAACAGGTAGATAGGATCAACAAGAACAATCCTTACATCAACAATGGGTCCACAATACAAATATCAACCTTGGAATCGATACTCAATTATCACGAAATCCCATAATCAGGGTAGGAACGATCAATTTACCAAATAACTAGTCTAAGCATTGATAACATGATAAAGAAAGCAATAACTGCAAGGAACAAGTCCCATCTGCATGCTATAACCCGATAACAATGCATAAGTACTCGTCACCTCACATACACATTGTACCCAAAATCTAAACATGTAGAAAATAAACAAACAAGTCATAATCCCCCGAGTACCAATATAATCTAGCAAATTACCAACCAAGCGATTCAAATTAAGCCTTAGTAACTACCCATGATTGCAAAGAATTCAATTTAGGTCATTATTGAAAAATTCAACCCCCGGGCCTACTTGGTCCAAACCCGAAATTCGGACTAAACCCCAATTACACATTCACCCCCGAGGCCGGTAATGTAATTTATTTTGGAATCCAGCCTCAATTTGAGGTATAAATCCCCATTTTAAAAATATATCTAATTCTACCCTAAACCCCCATTTTCCATCATGAAAACACAAGATTTTAGGTTGAAATCTTAGGAAATGTAGTGGAAGATTAAAAGCAAATTGATTAGGATCACTTACCAATGATTTGGGAAAGAAGAGTTCTTTGAAAAATCGCCTCTAGGGTTTTCTTGTTTTGAAAATTTGAAGAATGAACAAAAATACTATCTAACTCTCATTTTGATCAGTTGCAGATGCCGCATTTGCAACCTGGGTTCGGAAATGCGAACCCCGCAAATGCGAAGTCCTCCCATCTCAGCTTTCATTGCATTTGCGATGACTTGTTCGCAAATGTGAACATTCATCATCCTAGTTTGTGACCAGATTGATCACAAATGCGACCAAGCCTGCCCCAACGCCACTACCTAAATGCAAAGTATTGTTTGCAAATGCGAACTCTAGCTTCCCAAAAATTATGATCTCTTGATCGCAAATGCGATCTTTCGCTGACTCAGGTACTCTTCGCAAATGTGAAGAATTTGCTCGCAGATGCAAGACTGTCAGAATTGGGGATGTTCGCAAATGCGAACACAGATCTCGCAATTGCAAGATCAGACACCAGTTACCAAAAATTGCAGAACCAGTTAAGTTTTCTAAGTCAAAACCACTATGTAGCCTATCTTAACCTCACACGAGCCCTCGGGGCTCTAAACCAAATATGTACACAAGTCTACAAATCTCATACGAACTTTCTTGCGTGATTGAATTGCAAAAATAACATCTAGAACTATTATTTAGCATCAAATCAAAGGAATTTCTAAGAAAACTCATGAACTTCGAATTTCACGACCGGACGTCTAAATCACGTCAAACCAACTTTGTTTCTCACCAAATTTGACAAACAAGTAACAGATACACTAAAGTCAAACATTGGTCAAACTTTTAAAGTCATTAAGCTTTTAAACTTTCAAATTTCAACAAAGTGTGATAAATCGGGCTAGGGACTTCTGAATTCGATTCCAGGCATATGCCCATGTCCCAAATCACAATACGGACCCACCGAGACTGTTAAAACATGAATTTGGGTCCATTTTCTTAAAACATTAGTTGAAGTCAACTCAAATAGATTTTAAGAGAAAATTTTCATATTTTTTGCAGTATTTTAGATAACAACTTTTGGAAAAACACCCTGACGGCGCGGACAAATCGAGGAAGGCTAAAATGTGGTATTTAAGGCTTCAAGGTGCAGAATTAGGTTCTAAAACATAAGATGAACTATCAAATCACCACAATGATCTATTTAATGTTTTATAACGGAACTCCACAATGACTTCATGCAATTTATCATATTACTTGTTAAAATTTCCCTTTGGATAGTGATGAAACATTAATTTAATGGATTCAATATACGCATATTTTGTTTGAAAGAATTAATTTTTTTTTCAAAGAAAAAAAAGATATGGATATTTGGTTTACTTTTCGAATAACTCTTGTGTTATTGAGCTTGATAAACATTTTATATGTAGTGGTACATGAATGTATGACCTTGTTATTGCTAATTAATGCCTCTCATGAACATAACAATATTAGTCTACCTCATAAGAGAATATATTCTTCAAAAATGAGTAAAACTTATATGTGCACTTCTATCTAAGTTATGTTAATGTGGATAGGATTTGAAGTTGGTAAAGGATGGACCTTAAGGTTTATTGAAAGTACGGGCACTACTAACTTGTGGATCCTGTTTAGAAGAAAAATTGACTAAAAGATGTTTCCCTTCAAAAGAATATTGTCAACACCCAAAATCCAACTAGTTGTGATGGAACCTACCCCAACCCGCTAGGTAAGCTAATAGACAATAAAATACTTCAAATGATATTTACTAAGAAAATAAAGATGAAATAACTGAACTTTTATTCAACTTCACAAGGACTGGTAGTACAAATCATGAGCTTATAAGATTTAGAGCTTACAAAGCTAGTATGAAGTAACTACATCATCTATTTCAATTATACATAAATAGATTTATAAATCTAAAGATACCAAGAACAAGACGTAGCATAACCAGAACGCAGGTACATCCCAACTCTCGCAATACACATCTACATCAGCTCCAAAATCTACACATAAGGTGTAGAAGTATAATACGAGTACAACCGACCCCATGTACTCATTAAGCAAAGAATATAATCTTAGTTTGAAAGCATGACGAGCTTGGAAAACGGTCAGAGTCCAACACCAATAATCAAGAACTACTCGTAACAATATAATAAAAGTAGTTCAAATAATAACTCAAAGATATTATGTTTCAACTTTTTCACATTTACGGAAAATAGTCATCAGGCATAACACTAAAACCCAAATCTTTCATCGAAATCCCCAAAATATGAGTATATCTGAAAAATGTGATTTTCCTAAAACTTTCAACAATAGATAAGATATTTCATTATCATATAGTACGAGGAAAGTATATCTCCATGCATATATGTCAATATGTATGTCAAGTCATGAATGTCACAATATCGTGTACCATGAGGAAACACATTTGTATACCCACATGTCAAGTGATGAATGCATCTCTAAGCCTACATGCCAATTATACATCTCAAAGGGATGATGTCACGATGATAATCCCAGATATTCATACATTTAGAGTACCCAGTCTGCCTGCATCATACTTCCACTAATCATATTTAATCACTCAACAATGTACGGTACTTACGCTCACTGTAAGTACGCTAGACTATGGAGGGGCCGATACATCTCAAGCGCTAATATAAATCCAATATAGCTTAATGCGGCGAGCAACCTGATCCCATAATAATCCAATAAAGTCTGTTGCAGTGTGCAACTCGATCCCATAAATACACAATAAGGCCTGCTGCAACATGCAAACCGATCGCAGAAATAGCCAACAACTCCTGTTGGTGCACATCATGATCCCATAAATATCACTCTCAATCCGGCTCTCATCCTTGAACTCAGTTATCAATCCCTCATGTCTCAAGGGCTCACACACTCGTACCACTCAACCAAAAAAATGATAACATGTGTTTTAACAATGAATGATTAATAGAGACTGAGATATGATATGAAAATAAAGAATCATGACTGAGTATATTATTACAGTTAGAGGAGATAACTCAAAACAATAGACATAGCCTCATTAGGTCTCAACTGAATAAGTGCATAGACTAAAGATGATTTCTAAAGAGATTCATATCGCATATAATCAGACAAGTAGGGAGAACATGGACATATCAAGATATAACTACAAAACAGTTCGGTAATAGTTTAATAGTCAACTAGAATCATGATTTCTCCACGCCGACACGTCCATCGCCTAGCATGTTCATCTTCAATACATCTCTTATAACATAGATCCTAGAGTTAAATACCCTCAAATCAAAGTTTAGTTATGTTATTTTCCTCGAACCAGACAAATCCAATGTCTAGCAAGCCAAACAATCTATAGAAATTCCATCTCGCGCGTATCAACCATTGAACGACTCAAAACTAGCCAAAAGCAACTAAAAATATCAAATAATGTCCAAGGAAACAATCCTAAATGATAAAGGTCGAATCTTTACACGTTTACTCAAATTCAACAAAAATGTCAAACCGAGCTAGCACCTCGGAGCCCGACAAACTTACAAAATCCAATAACTCATTCACCTATGAGTCCAACCATACGTATATCACACAAATGCGACACTGAATGGATGTTCAAAACTCAAAAATCCACTTTAGGAAAGCTTAGACAAAAAACCCCAATTTATCTTTTGAAATTATCAATTAAATGCTAGAAATGAAGATGGAATCACAAATATATTCAAAACCGAGTATAAAACACTTACCCCTATCCTTGTGGTGAAAATCGCCCACAAAATCTCTTGAATCTGAGGTTTTAAACTTAAAATACGACCAAATGAGTAATCCCTCGATATTATATAACATTTTCCCAGCATTTCCGTATTTGCTGACAACACACCAATCATGTGCCATCGTTTTTGCGAGAAAAAATATGCTTCTGTGAAAACACCTCGACACAACACTCATCGCATCTGCGATAGCAAATATGCTTCTGCTCTCGCGCTTATGAGCTCAGTGACTGCACCTACGATTGCGTAAATTCTCTCAGCTCTATGCACCTGCGACTTCTCGCCTCCGCTCTAAATTTTCTATGCGATGAAGATCCTGCATGTGCGAACTTAATTTTGCAACCAAGCTTCCGCAGACGCGGCTACACCAGCACCAGAAATTTCTTAAGTCATACTGCAGGAGACAAAATAATTCGAACCTCGCCCAAAACTCACTCGAGCTCCTCGTGACCCCGGCTGAACATACCAACAAGTTCAAAACACAGCACGGACCTACTCGAGCTCTCAAATCACCCATAGAAACATCAACACCATGTATCGCACATCAAATCGATTTCATAAACTTTTGAACATTCACCTTCCAAAACTCGTATCCAACCATATTGTTTACCCTAAGAACTGAGTAACAATTTAAATTTATAATGAGGTTTTGAAGATATGTGATTTAATCACATACTAATTACTTTAACAAGAAAAGTAAGTATGTGAGTTGAGTGAGCAAATTAAATCAAACCAACATATGAACATGCCTCTTCCTCAAGCCCCAAGGTGACCTCGAGAAGGACCTCAATGAAACCTAGAATTAAACAAAGAGGACGTAATAAAGGTAAAGGAGATTTTTTGAGAGATGAGTAGAGACGTAAAGGTGTATATTCTTTGCCAAATGATTGATGATCATTAAAAATGATTGGGGTCCGCTTTGTATAGGAGGGGAACCCTAAATAAGATACATTTCTACTTACAGTAAAGAATCTTATTGTGACAATTGTTTAACCACCTGGTACAAATTTGTACTAATTTGTACAAATCTAATCCCGAATTTACGCCATGATCTTGGGGACGTGGCAAGAATCTTATCCTTTTGTAACAAACTCATAATGATACTTTTTTTGAATCGATCATACTTGGCTCAGATGTTCCTCAATAACTTTAGGTCTTCGAGCCTCTTATTCTGTCTTCGAGCCCGATCCATGTCTCTATCGAACATCTGCCCTAGATGCGACCTCTCAAGCCTACAAACTCGGGGTCATATGATTTTGACCATACACAGATAGTCCTGGCATTTCATAGAATAATGATAAAAAATGATTTGATTCACATCCCTTCGATGCCTCATCCATGATTCCAACCTCGTGACGTCAACGACTAACGTAATTGAGTGGTCGCGTCCGCACAGTTCCCTAAGGCCATTAATTAATGATGGTTGATGGTCGGCCGTTTGGCTTCTCTAATACACTTAAGCGACCTCTATAAATAACCCAACACCTCAATTTTGCAAACATTAATCCTCAAATCGTTCTTCAATGTCTCTTCAATTTCTCTGAGTGCACCCTTCTCTCAATTTGTTCTTAATCCATCACCAACTTCTTCTTTTCTTTTGAATTTCTCAACAAAAATGGCCAAAAAATCTAAGACTATTCCCCAGGAAGAGAAAGACTCTTTGTCATCACGGCCATGTGTATACCTGTCAATTCATGTTGGGTCCTGTAGATCTTGCTCTAGGTCCCATAGACCCAGTCATTCTCAATTTTTTCCAACAATACCAAGTGACTTTCGGTAAGATCTACCCATGATTCTAGCGAATCGTCAACCTAATCAGATACTTCTCGAGCCACGTCGAGGGGATGTCTTTTACCCTCGACTAGTACAACCCTCGCCTTTATCAAGGTGGCCTGATAAAGCTGCAATGTCGGTCCTTGAAATCTCTCTTATCCGCCATTAATGAGGACAAGGGTCGAGGGTGGATGAGCTGGTTTATCCAAATAAGGACCTCCGACTTGATTCCTGCTAAGAGGATGCCATTCCCCGAGGAATGGAACATGAAACATAAGTACAGGCTTATCGAATACTCCATTTTTTATGCTCTTTCTCGATTTTATTCCTTTGTTGATTTCATTTTCTTGATAATGATATAGTCATTGATTGGTTTCCTGGTTTGGTTTCGGACCTTTCAGGCTGGGTTCGACCTCTGGACTCTACTTCTTGATACGTGGAACGCAGCTGGCGTGATTTGGCCAAAGGTTAATAGGAGGAAAAAAATCATGGAGAGTCTATTATTTGCATATTTGTTTTCCTTAGTAAAATACTTACTTTTATTTTTATGTAGGCCTCGGAGACGCCTTTTCTATGCGACCGCCCCTGCCCGGTGAAGAAGAAATCCTAAGCCCGTCAAAGAGAAGAACAGGAAAAGGGGGTCGCCCGCAAAATCCACGAAGCCAAAGAAAGGCAAGCTTCGAAATCCTCAGGACAATACCGTGGCCCTATCTCCGTAAATAACATAACATCTTTGTGCTGAGAATAAAGAGGAATAAGGGGAAAGGGGAGAAGATGATGGTTGCATGTTGGTAGCTCGGAAAAGAGGAAGCACTGATGCTTCGAATGCCGCTGAACCGCTGGTGGCAGATGCGGTTCAATCTCGAACCAATAAATTTTTGAGGGGAGCTCGAGTAAAGCCCCTGAGCCATAAGGTGGAAAAAGTGTGCCTCGTCACAGGGGACACTTGGTGGGTGAGCTCGAACAACCTAATTCTGAGGCCCTTCAAAGACATGATAATATCCCAAGTGAATCACTTGGGGTAATCAATGTAGGTGATTCACCTCGGGGCCCGATTTTCTTCGAAGGGCAATTTCGGGATGCCCGGCCATGAGGACTCCAGATGTGGGAACGTCCCATGAAGGGGGCTACATTTTTTAGGAGTGCCTTGTGGGGATCGAGGATGGTCTCGATGCTGATACCTTATTTATTTTTTATGAGGCCCAAAGGCTTCTTAAACAAGTAAGTTTTTTTCTTCATAATTATGCTCGATTTTAATTATCATCTCCGAGTAGAGTTGGCAAAGGCTCATCAAGAACAAACCGAGCTTATTGAAAAGGTAATACCGCTACCGAGGAGTTTTTATGGCTTTATCCGATTAGGTGACTTAAAAATCAACTTTGCAGGTTAAGCAAAAGGGCGAGCTGGTGGAGCAGCTTCGAGAAGAGCTCAAGATGAAAGAGTTCGGGACACCAGGGTGGAGACAACACATGGATCGTCTCGCCTCGGAGAGTGATACACTTTGAGAGAAATTGTCTTAAGTCGAACACGAGCTTAGAAATGCGAAGGAGGAAAGCTTGGCCCAGGGCTGCAAAACTGAGGAGCTCGAAGCTAAATTGGCCGCGGAGCTTGCAAAAGACAAATCCGAGGCGGAAGAATTTCCTTTCTCGTATCGAGCTGACGTTGTAGCCAATAATACTCGAGCACTGGAGATCTCTGTTGCGGAAAAAATTATTCTATCATGTGCCCTTAACCATGCTAAGTTGCAGTCCCAGAGAAAATCCTTCGAGGAGGTGCACGCTCGAGGAAGAGGCTGTCGCTTTGCTCTCCGACAACGAGGGTTCCGCTAGCGGCTCCGAGAGTGGGGAAGATGAAGATAAAGTCAACGAGGAGGATGTTACCGATGTTGCGACTCCCGAGGATGCGGTCCCGGAGTATATTAGGCTCCTTAATTTTGTTTTTGTATTTTTGTGCAAGGGACCCTTGTAAACATCTTTTGTAAACACCTCTTATAAATATAAAGAACCCCTTTGCTTCATCTTTGGTTTGTGTTGAATATCGTTTTGTCTTCATTGGCGAAAACATTTGATGTTATAACTCTTCTGAACAGTCCGGATGTTGTCTTACACTCAGAATATGAGCCCTTAGGCTTTCTATCGATTAACGAGTGATCTTTATAATAGAATACCTTTTTAAGGTTTTTGTTAATCCTCGAGCAAAACTTAAATCGATTTGACGTGAGCTCGTGATTATGGGACTATTGAGTCCGAGTTGAGTGAGTGCAGGGTCACGAACCCTATATGTTTTGGCCCTTAGAATCTTTAGGTCGGGCCAAATCGGCCTCTAAAGCGGCTATAATTTTTCCCTCTTTTCTGCTAAAAGACTCATTGAGAATTTTTCTAGGCCTTAGCATGTGTTTTATTTATTTTTTTGTTTCCGTTGGATTTTTTCGATGGTTCGATTGATCGGAACCTCATTTGTAATATATTTGTGTTGAATATCACTTGAGGCTTTTTTCGAAGACGGACTTTATCGAAGCCTTTAAATTATTCGATGGATGATTTTTTTTAAGCCCTTTTTTCTTTAGCCGAGGGTAAGTATGGAGTAATAAATGTCCTCAAGACATGAGATGTTTAAAAAGAAAAGGTGCTTCTTTCAATAACTAGTATGTGTGTACATGCTTTGCCTTCGAGGCTCGGTATTCCGATATGGGCACGATTTCTTTGACCCTTTGTCCCATTATAAAGTTTCTCTATCGAGGCCTTCTTAGGCGGGAAGTATTTTCCTCAAAAATGCCAGTACCGGAGGGATGATGCTCCCCAGTATTCGAGGTTGGTTGGAAAGAAGCCTTGGATACTTGTTGAATTCCCTTAGGTAGCATATAAATGTTGCCTCGTTAAAAACCATGTCGGAAAAACACTTTTGGGATAAAACCCGATCTAGAGTGCAATGCATGCTTTAAAACCTAAGCACTTCGAGTTGAAGAATGCCTCGACGTCTTCGATCAAACACCTGGGAGGAGTTAGTCTTAAATATAAATTGAAAAATAAGAAAGTCATACCTTAGCAATAATATCATTTGTGTAGTGATACATTCCAGTTGTTTGGTAATTGTTTGCCTTCCATAGTGCTAAGTTTGTAAGATCCCTTCCCCGCGACTTCGATGACTCCGTACGGTCCTTCCTTGTTAGGACCTAATTTTCCTTCGTTTGGGTCTCGAGTATTGAGGGTGACCTTCCTTAGAACTAAGTCCCCGATTCCGAAGTGGCGAAGGTTCGCCCTTCTGTTATAATACCACTCGATCCTTTGCTTTTGTGCAGCCATTCGGACAAGTGCAACTTCTCGTTTTTCATCTAGTAGTTCGAGAAAAGTGCTCATAGCCTCGTGGTCTGAATCCTCGGTGGTATGCAGAAACTTGACGCTAGGCTCCCCGACCTCGACCGGAATCAACGCCTCGGACCTATACACCAAAGAGAATAGAGTTTCCCATGTGCTTGATTTTGACATCATTCGATATGCCCATAGTACCTCGGGCAACACTTCTCTCCACTCCCTTTAGCATCGTTCAACCTCTTCTTCAAATTTTGGATAATAGTTTTGTTCGTGGACTCGGCCTGGCCATTTGCGCTTGGGTGATATGGTGTCAATAAAATCCTCTTGATCTTGTGATCATCGAGGAATTTTGCCACTTTTCTGCCGATAAATTACTTCCCATTGTCGCATAATATTTCAGAGGGTATCCCAAACCAACACACCATGTGGTCCCATATGAAATCTATGACTTCTTTTTCTCTTACTCAGTCGAAGGAATGCGCTTCTACCCATTCCGAGAAGTAATCAGTCACAAACAAAATGAACTTAGTTGTATCTGGTGCCGTTTGCAAGGGGACGACGATGTCTATCCCCCATTTCATAAATGGCCACGGGGATAGGACCGAATGGAGTTTTTCATAAGGCTGATGTATCATCGGTGCAAACCTTTGGCATTTATCACACTTTCAAACAAACTCCTTAATATTTCTTTCCATGCTATCCAAGTAATATCCATCTCTAATTACTTTACAAACCAATGAGTTAGTGTCAGAGTGGTTCCCACTAGTGCCTTCGTGGATCTCTCATAATACATAATTAGTGTCCCTTTGTCTTAAGCATATTTCCAGTGGTTTGTCGAAGGTCCTCCTATAAAATATTCCATTTTCATCTAGCATGAATCGAGCCGCTTTGGCTCACAGAACCAATCCCATGTCAAACTTGTAGAATTAATATATACATGGCCTTCCTTGACCACGGATCTCGACAACTGGACAACAGTCCCCCCGGACAATTCATCTTCCTTAACCGATGATCTCAAGTTCGCAAGCGCGTCGGCTTCACTGTTTTGATCTCGAGGTATATGCTCCAATATCCACTACTTGAAGCGGTGCAATGTTACTTGCACCTTGTCCAAATAACTATTCATTCTATATTCTCGAACTTCAGAGCTTTTGTTTACTTGATTCACTATCAGAAGAGAGTCACATTTGGCTTCGATGAACTCTTCTCTAAGGCTATTGGCAAATTCGAGACCTGCAATTATAGCCTCATACTCGGCCTCGTTGTTAGTTAATCTAGAAGTTTTGATAGATTGTATAATGACACTACTCGTAGTTGGTTTTAAGACAATACCGAGTCCGGACCCTTTCACATTTGAGGCGCCGTTTATAAAAGAGGTTCATACCCCCGATGATGTACCCGATTTTAGTAGAAGTTCCTTTTCTACTTTGGGTACGAGGGCAGGCGTAAAATCCTCCATGAAGTCTGCTAAAATTTGAGACTTGATGGTCGTTCGAGGTTGATACTCAATATCGTACCCTCCAAGCTCGATGGCCCACTTGAGCAACCGGCCTGACAGCTCGGGCTTATATAAAACATTTTGAAGTGGGTACGTAGTTAGCACAAATATAGGATGACATTGGAAATACGACTTTAATTTTCTTGATGTGCTTATTAATGCAGGTGCTAATTTTCTTAAATGCAGATACCTGGTTTCAACATCTCCTATGGTTCGACTTTCATAATAAATAGGAAATTGTGTACCTTGGTCTTCTCGAACCAGCATGCCACTTATCACTACCTCGGACACAACCAAGTATAAGTAAAGTTTTACATCTTCTTTCCAAGTGTGAAGTAGGGGCGGGCTCGACAAATACCGCTTTAACTCCTCCAACGCTCCCTGACATTCCGGAGTCCATGCGAATTCATTCCTCTTTTTGAGTAGGGAGAATAATTGATGGCTCATATCCGATAAACATGAGATAAATCGGCCTAGAGCAGTTATCCTCCCGGTTAGCCGTTCTACAGCCTTCACACTGTCCACGACGGTGATCTCTTCGATGGCTTTAATTTTGTCGGGGTTGATTTCGATCCCCCTGTTCATTACCATAAAATCCAAGAAAGTGCCCGATCCAACCCCGAACAAACAATTCTCGGGGTTCAGCTTCATGTTTTACTTTCTTACGATCTCAAACGTTGCCTGCATATTAGTCAAATGGTCCTCTGCGCGCAGGGACTTAACCTACATGTCATCGATATAAACATCCATAGACATGCCTATCTGTTGTTCAAACATCTTATTAACTAGGCTTTGGTATGTAGCCCCTGCATTTTTTAGCCCTAAGGGCATTCCGTTGTAACAATATGTTCCATACTTCGTAATAAATGAAGTTTTTTCCTGGCCCTCCAGGTTCATTTGAATTTGATTGTACCCAGAGTAGGCAACGAGAAAGGTTAGGATCTTGTGGCTAGCCGTGGCATCGATCATACGATCGATGTTAGGCAGTGGGAAAGAGTTTGTAGGGCACGCATTGTTCAAATCTTTGTAATCTACACACATTCTAAGTTTGTTTCCCCTTTTGGGGACTACTACTACATTGGCTAGCCACTTGGGGTATTTTACTTCTCTAATGGACCCTATTTTGAGATGTTTAGGTACCTCGGCTTTTATGAATGCGTGTTCACCTTGGACTGGGGTCTTCTCTTTTGCTTTACCGGTTTGAACATGGGGTTGAGACTCAGCCGATGGGTGGTTATCTCTGAGGGGATCCCTATCATATCTAAATGGGACCAAGCAAAACAATCTATGTTATCGATAAGGAATTGAATTAGTTTTTTCCTGAGTTCGGGGGTTAACCCCGCTCCCATGTATACCTTCTGTTCCGGTAGATGCTCGATCAATATAACCTGCTCCAGTTCCATGATCGTGGACCTCATTGCATCCGACTCCTCGGGGGTGACAAAAAAATGGGGGGGTGGAGGGGGGGTGGGTAAGCAAGTATTATCCCTCATCCTCAACTAAACGTTTGTAGGATTCAATCAAGGATATGGACTGTGGTTGCTATTTTGCCAAGTGCTTATTTTTTATGTTCGAATTTTCCGAGATCGGGGGTGTCAATACTGGTGTCAAATCGTGAACTATAAACATCTTTTTTGCTGTATGTTGCTCCCCGTACACTGTCTTTACACAATCTTTTGTCGGAAATTTAATCATTTGGTGAAAGGTAAAGGGTACTGCGCTCATGCTACGGATCTCCACGTAGGTTCGACGCAATTTGGGTAATAGTGGATCGGATCACGAAGTAGGCCCATTTCTTGCCAGTCAACTCTACCGATACTGCAGAAAGGTACGCTCAGTTATATACCAAAGGAATAGTCAGGCTCCATGGCGCTCCAGTGTCTAATATCTCGAATCGAGGGGCCCAGTTAACAGCTAACTTTTGGAAGAAATTTTAGTAAGGTTTTGGTACGCAGGTAAATCTCAGAACTTCATTCCACGCACAGACTGATGGGAAAGCAGAGCGGACCATTCAAACTCTTGAAGTTATGTTACGAGCTTGTGCATTGGATTTCAAGGGTAGCTGGGATGATCAGTTGACACTTATAGAATTTGGTTGTAATAACAGTTTCCATGCTAGTATTCAGATGTCCCCATTTGAGGCATTTTACGGAATGAGGTGTAGGTCTCCGGTTGGATGGTTTCAGGTTCGCGAGGCGGAACTGCTAGGACCGGAACTTGTGCACCAAGATATGGAAAAAGTTAAAGTCATTCAAGAAAGTACGAAGACTGCTCAGAGTCGTCAGAAATCCTATGCGAACGTTCGTCGAAGAGATTTGGAGTTTCAAGTGGATGATTGGGTATTCTTGAAGGTGTCTACCATGAAATGAGTAATGCGGTTTTAGAAGAAAGGGAAATTGATCCCCAGGTATGTCGGGTCGTATCAGATCGCTCAAAGAATAGGACAGGTGGCTTGGAGGATGGAATTTCCCCATGAGATGTCATTAGTGCACCCAGTGTTTCATGTGTCCATGTTGAAGATCTTGATTGGGAATCTATACGCCATTGTGCCGGTTGAGACGGTTGAAATTAAAGAAGCATTATCGTATAAAGAGGTTCCCGTTTCTATTCTTGATAGGCAAGTCCGCAGACTGAGGAACAAAGAGATTGCTTCTTGTAAAGTGTTATGGTGAAGTCACCAAGTCGAAGAAGCCACGTAGGAAGCGGAAAATGAAAAGAAAGAGAAATATCCCCACTTGTTTGAATAAGTTTGGTAGTGGTTTTGAAAGTTGTGATTCCTAAGAAATTATATACTATGTTAAATTTTGTGCAAGAACATTCCACATCCCTTATTACCCTACTATTGTGACTTATCAAACTTTGTGCCACAAATGTATATGTTGTTGTGATTAGCTTAATTATGTGCAACTCATTGTAATAGTTGAATTATGTGCAAATTTGCGGAGTTAACCAAACTATGGCTTGTTGAAATGACCGGATTATGTGCAAGTTGATAGAATAACTTAAAATGTGTGGAATTGGTTAAAATGTGTTTCGGGGGCTCTCTGACAGGTAGATAGGCCTAATTACAAAGGAAACTCTGGCAAAATTTTCAGGAAATATCGGAGTTAGTAAAAATTCGGGGGTTGGCATGTTTTGTGTTATCTTAACTAAGTGATTCCTCGATCCTCATTCGAGGATGAATAATTTTAAGAGGGGGAGAATGTAAAGACCTGTAAAATTTCATGGCTAAAAATAATGCCCAAACGGGTCCCCATGTTGTTATGACTGTAGAAATTCTTAAAACGGACCCTTGTGAAGTAAAAAGTACCCCGGGACTTCAAGGATAAAATTTTCCAGATTTGCGCAGGTCTGCAGTCCACTATGCGATCGCAGATCAGGTATGTGGACCGCATAGTTGTCGCATACTTGTACAGTTTCCTGTCCATTTTTAGGACAGCTATGCGTCCTAGAATGCGATCACATTTCTCGAATGCCCGTATAGTTGTCACATTCTTGCACCTTGATTTTTGCGGAGGGAGTTATGCGACGCACTATGCGATCGCATAATAGGTATGCGGACCGCATAGTGGTTGCATACCTGGGCAGTCTGCTTTTCTTTTTGGCCCATTTGAGGACCATTTATGCGACAGGAATGTGGACCGCATAGCAGGAATGCGATCGCATTCCTGACCGCATTTCTGCTTCAGGACTATTAAAATTCTAATTTTATACCCGATCCCGAGTTCATTAAAACACTTACCCCCTTCCATTTTAAAGAATTTATGAACAAAACAGAGAGAGGAAGAGAGAGTTGTAGAGAGAGAATGTTCCATCTTCATCAAAGTGATCCTCTTTCATCACTCACGCTTGGAACTAATTCGGTAGGACACCATTTTCTTCACCAGAAGAGGTAAGCTTCTACCCCATCAACCTTAATTTCCAGAATTTTATTAAAATGAAACATGGTTAGGTGAGTACATGAAGATGGGGGTAGTAATTTTGCATTGATGTAACCAACTAGTCATAATCTAGTAAAGAGAAACGGGTTTGGGCAATTATTCACAAAAGGGGGTTAGTAATCTAAGGTGGGTCACATAGCGTTCGATAAAATGCCTAAATGAGTTCAAGTTATGTTTATGGTTCCTATTCTAAGTGAAGTATGTCACATTGTGGAATAGTTTGACGGTGCTAGACGGTCCAATGATTTGTAATAAAAAAATCAAAGGGGAAACTCCAATTCGAGGTATGTGTGGCTAACTTTAATCTTTGTAGAATCACCTTGTTGGTGTCTGAGCATTTGGTATGAGTTTCTTGCTTGAGCATATGTGAATTGATTGTTCTAATGTGTTGACACGTAAGATTTTATTCTATGATTGTCCTAGTTGAGTCCCATGCCACCATGATATATGAGATTGTGAAAAGGGTGATTCTTTGTGCTTGTTCTATCATGTGCAAAGCTCGTTAAATGTCAAATACATCGGTTTGAGAGGATGTGTTGCAAAACGAAAGAAATGATAACGAATCAAAGTCTTGAATGTATCTAAGTGTTAAATGTTTTGTAGTAAATAAAGGAAAGGAAACAGGGATAAAATAATTGAGCTATATGTTGATGGCATACCGTATATGACTCACAGTTTGATAAAGATTTGTGTGGCCTTGATTTCATATGGTTACTTGGTTGTTACGAATCCTTGACGATGAGAATCATTGTGATTGAATTGTTGGTTGATGTTTATATTAATTACATTGTTGAACGTATCAAAGTGCTAAAGGCTGTGTAGCAAATGACAAAAGTAAATGTGGACTAATTTTATTGAGTTAAAAGATTGTGGCAACACCATATATGAATTACTGATTGGTAAGGATCATTGTGCCTCAATTTCACATAGTTACTTGTTGATATGAACTTATGTTCTTCGTGATGAATATCCTCGTGATATAATTGTTGGTGGTTGTTGCTGTGAAATGTGATTGTACGGTGGGATCAGGTTGCACGCCGCAACAGAATTGTATGGTGGGATCGGGTTGCACCCCGCAACAGAATTGTAAGGTGGGATCGGGTTGCACGCCGTAACAGAATTGTATGGTGGGATAGGGTTTCATGCCGCAACAGAAGAATTTAGGGTTAAATATGATTGTAAGGTGGTATCGGGTTGCGCGCCACAACAAGAGAACAATTAAAATGAGAAACTGTGAGAACCTTATTTGTGATTCTCTGTATCCATGTGCAATATTTGTTTGGGTCTCTTTAACTAACTCTTATATGAATACTACTTGATTTCACATAGACTAAAGTTTATCTATACATGCTAGTACTATTCAATGGTACTAACGTCCCTTTTGCCGGGGGCACTACATCTTTTATATGGATGTAGGTGGTTCTATAGCAGGTAGTTCCGTCCGCTGTTAGTGGTGCCTCCTCTTCATCTCTTCAGCAGTTCTGCTGAGCCCCATTTACTCTCGGGGCCGTGTGTGGACCATATCATTATCTTTTGCTTATATTGTAAAAGGTATAGCTGGGGCCTTGTTATCAGTAAGTCTATTTAAACTCCTAGTACTCTTAGAGGAGCCGTAGACACTGTGTGTGTTATATATATATATATATATATATATATATATATATATTGTGTAGTACTTGTAATTATTTTGAATCGTGGTCCCGTGATAGAAATGTTGTGTTTAGTTTGTATAATTTTGGGATCATCAAAGAATTGAAGCTTTAAAAGAGGTAAATGGAAATTTGGTTGTAAATTCATTATAAATTTGTATATTGTGCACGGGGTAACGTGTCGGGAAGGAAAGGAAATCCAAGTCCGCTTGACCAGAATCATTCGGTTAGGTGTCGGTGTCGTCCCTCATTTTGGGGCGTGACACATGGCCTCCCAAGCAATGCATTGTACCTCATGTACCTACGATGACATGAAATTTAGTGTCATGTATAGTCCCGACCACGTTCACTTGGAGGATTATTTCTCCTTCGTTGTTTCGCTTGCCATGTTGAAGCCATTCAAGAATCGAGATGCATGTATGATTTGATCTAGCAGCCCGAGCTGCTCTACGACCCTACAACTAATTATGTTCGCCGAGCTACAAGGATCCACAAGAATGCATTTAACTTGAAAATTACTTAGCAGAATAGAAATTACCAGTGCATCATTGTGCGGCCGAGAGAGGCTTTTGGCGTCTTCTTCATTGAAATTATGGTTTCCCTCTGGCACATAGTCTCGAGTCCGCTTCTCCCTTGTCATTAACACTTTAATGCGTTTGAACACTGGCCCCTGCGGGACGTCGACTCGGCGGATGATCATATGAATAACGTGTTGAGGCTCCTCTTGACCATTCTTCCTATTGGTGTCTCTTCCCCTGAAATGGTTTTTGGCTGTGTCGCTGAGAAATTCCTGAAGATGCCCCTCGATGAATAATCGGGCTACCTCCTCTTTTAATTGCCTATAACCTTCGGTCGTTTACCCATATGTCCCGTGATTCTTACACATCAAGTTGGGATTCCTTTGAGAAGGGTCAGTTTGTATGACCATCTAGTATCTCTAATCTCCCCAACGGCTGAAACGATCCCCGAGGCATCGATGCAAAAATTATATTATGGTATTACAGGTGCCTCTTCCGGCCCTATATTCCTATCATATCCGGACATACTCACGAGTCCCCGATGATTCTGTCCTCGATCAACTCTTCGATCATTCTGAGGTACGTTGTGCCTCAAACTATTTCTCCGATCTTTGACATACGGCTGATACGTTCTTTGTTGGACCTTGGTTCCCTATCTACATCCCTCTAATCCTTTGTTGATAATCTACTCGGATAAATGGAACCTGAGGGGGATCCCTACTGGTCATCCTTGACCCTAATCTTTGACTGATATCGGTTATCCACACCCACCCAAGTCACGGCGGGATACTCAATCAAGTTTCGTTTTAACTATCGTGACTTTATCGAGCTTTGCTTGTTTAAAACCTGGGTGAAAGCTTGAATGGCCAAATCATCGGAGACAGGTGGTAGTTCCATTCGTTACATCTAAAATCGGGACACGAATTGCCTCAACATCTCGTTGTCCCTTTGTTTAATTTTGAAGACGGCCAATTTCCTTGTTGTAACATTTATAAAACCAGCATGTGCCTTCACAATTGAATCTTCCAAAGTGGCGAATGAATCGATAGAGTTTGGGGGCAGATTGTGGTACCAAATCATCTCCCCTTTGGAAAAAGTCTCCCCAAATTTCTTTAGCAGAACCGATTCAATATTATCGTCCTCCAAGTCGTTTACCTTTATACCGCATGTATACGTCGTGATATGCTAATTAGGATGATTGGTCCCGTTGTATTTAGGTATGTCCGGCATGCAATACTTCTTTTGAATAGGCTTCGAAGCCGCGCTCAGGGGAAAATGCTTTTGCACAAACTTTTTGGAATCAAGACCTTTCAAAATTAGAGGCGCTCCTGGTATTTGGTCGACTCGCGAGTTGTGCGTCTTCACCTTTGAATCATTATCCTCGATATTTTTTTCTCATGACTGGATACTTTTTGTGAGTACTTCGAGAATTTTCATGATAGTGGGTAAACACGGCGAGTAGTTTCTTGGCCCATGACGCTCGGAGTCCTTTGTTGATTTTGCAGTTGAGTGATAGCAATATGTCGCGCTTGTAACATTTCGAAGATTACTTTGAGGCTGATTTCCCTATCTTCTCGACCCAGTGTTCTTTGGCCACCAAATCGGGTCTCTCCGTGTACGTTTCCTCCGACGTTGGTGCCTAAGTCGGCGTTTAGAGTAATGTGTGAACCAAGATCAACTAGCTCCACATTTGGCACTCCCCCAGGGTTTATCGGTGGTACACCGACGCCTATATTGTTGTTTTCTCCATGAAATTTGAGGCATTTTCTGTTATGAATAGGTGCGTTTTGTAAGTTTGACATGTTTTAATCATGAGAACCAGAAAATCTTGACAAGAAAAAGTGTAAAAATATCTTGTATAATGAGAATCAGTAATGAAATAATCACATTTATCTTTAGCCCCACGGCGGGCGCCAAACTGTTTACCCTAAAAACTAATTAACAATTTAAATTTATAATGAGGTTTTGAAGATATGTGATCTAATCCAATACAAATTACTCTAACAAGCAAATTAAGTATGTGAGTTGAGTGAGCAAATTAAATCAAACCAATATATGAATAAGCCTCTTCCTCAAGCCCGAAGGTGACCTCGAGAAGGACCTCAATGAACAGTATAAATAAACAAAGAGGACATAATAAAGCTAAAGGATAATTTTTTAGAGATGAGTAGAAAAGTAAAGGTGTATATTCTTTGCCAAATGATTGGTGTCCCCTTTATATAAGAGGGGAACCCTAAATAAGAACCTTTTTGGGACAACTGTATAACCACCTGGTTCAGATTTGTACTAATTCGTACAAATCTATTCCGGAATTTACGCCATGATCTTAGGGACGTGACGAGAATTTTATCCATTTGTAACAAACTCAAAACGGCACTATTTTTTAATAGATCGTACTTGGCTCTGATGTTCCTCAAGCACTTTAGGTATTCGAGCCTCTTATTCTTCCTTCGAGCTCGAGCCATGTCTCTATCGAACTTCTGCCCTCGATGCGCCTCTCAAGCCCCAAACCCAGGGTCATATTAGTTTTACTGTACACACATACCAAGTCAACTCCCGGCCACAAGTCCCAAATGATATAATGAAGCTAATCATATTACAGAAACCACAATCTGAATGCGATATAATCAAAGTCAACTCCCGGTCAAACTTATGAACATTCCTGGCTTTCAAATTGCCAACTTTCGCTAATTAGTTTCGCGACCTTCTCGAAATATCCAAATGCAAATACGGGCATAAGACAAGTCCAAAATCACTATCCCGACCTAATGGAACCGTCTAAACTTCGATATCAGATCAAATTCTCAAAATTCAAACTTGGTCAACTCTTCCAACATAAAAGCTTCCTAGTTGAGAATCATTTTTCCAAATCAGTTATGAATCACCTGAAAACAAAAGTTGTCCATTCACACAAGTCATAATATATCATATGGATCTACTCATGCTCTCAAACCACAAAGCGAAGTGGAAATTCTCAAAATGATCGGTCGGGTCGTTATATTATCCCCACTTAATCATGCTTTCCTCCTCGAATGTGCCAAGAGTCTTTCAAATCCAATTCACTGTGTAATCTTACCATGAAAATACCCGGGGGTGATCTCACATCATCCCAATCCATGTAAGCCTGGCAACACAACATAACTGAAGATCATTAGTTCAACCTTAGTCCGTAAACCTTAGAACCTAATTTCCAACATTCGGAATATATTACTAGACCCAAATCTTGTGTTTACATCTGGTATAAGCCTGAACAAGTTGTATCAAGTCATAACAATAACCAAAGATGAAATAACATGATATACCACATAACTCCAATACTCGTAACAATAATTTTAAATCACTGTATCTTCTTAAAAACAAACCCGGTACCAGTAATGAACCTCACATCAAGTAAAGCCTCGTTTAAAACATTTGTATGTTGTCGTTGATGAAGGAAACACACAGAAACTCATAACCACTCATCATATCAACAAGACATATAGTTCTCTCTCGTCAGATAAGAACCGAAGCAAAACTCTAAGCCAACTTCTAATATTATCTTTCCAAGCATACCGTAACCAAATCTGATAGTACCCATTCTAGGTCCAATGAACTCATCTTATAAAACATAACCATTCTATTGACATTCCACAACAATAAAACCTAAGCCACAAACCGTACAATATGTGCACCAATCAGCAACAATTCAAATGCACTAAAAATGGAAAGTGACTCAAATGAAAGAACCGTCTCGCAAGTTCAAGATATACCACCACAAGCGCAATGGTAAGGACCCATTACATATAGGAGAACCAAGACACACGGATCTAACACAAGGGATCATATCCCAAGATAACTCTGATGCAATGCGGGACCCCATCCAAATACCGGTCCATATGAAATACATCATGCCACAATTCTAAAAATCAATAGCCACACACAATGTGACACCAAATACTTAAAGTGCATGACCATAACCATGGAGAAATGAATAACACAATATGCCACAACACGAAAAGACCATAACCACGGCGCAATAAACCATACAACACCCCAAGAGCTAACCCGCTAGAACTTCGCTACAAGGCCCGAACTGAACCACATCACGTGTGTATATAGGCAACAAATCAAAATCCCTCATAGCATAAAATAGTAATGCATAGAGAATATAAGAACACAAACAAGATCAACTCTAACTGAATGACACACCCCTCAATGCTAACAGTTCTGAGTCAACAAATACGACCCTATGTAGAATCCCTATCCTCATTAGGCTATCAATGGGCACCGAAATCAACTCCGGTCATCCCCAAATATATAAATTTCCCTCCAAAAGTCAACAATGACCTAACCATAACATGTACCACCATCTGGCTAACTTTGGCAACATTTTCATAGTTCGCAACCCTGAAACAATCTGCTTCTCAGAACTTCTAGCCTTTAAATACATAGAACACACGAATTACGATAGTTGATCCCAACTTCACCACTCGAATGACGAACACAACTCTCATAAACAATCACCCCACGAGAAATATTTCTATAATAATTCTATGCCACATCACAAAATCTGAACAAAAACAGTCGATCAACCAGGCGAGTACCATAATACCAATTATGTATCCATAAGTCAAAACACAGTGCACCTACTGAAATGCACACCCTTCTCCAGCAATACCAAGTAGTAACAGAATTCATCTAATCATTTGTAATTGTCCATGTTGTGTAATGATTCATGACCTTCACTTCAAAGTTGAATCGTGACCTTTCACATGCAAATATCAATCCCAAATCTCGCACCACGTATATCACGCCATCATATGAAATCACGAGAACCACATTATAAACCTTGACTCATTATCGGATTACATACCCGATCACCCAGAAACCTTCCATTTGCTTCCATCCAGGAGATAAATACACCACGTAAAATACCCCTCATACCTGTAGATAATATCCATTCTCAATTCGTAGTAGAAATCATCAGCAACTCTATGAAACCCATAGTCACATAACCCAGCTATCAGAAACTAAATCCCTCTAACTCAACCAAGTCACGCAGGTCACCAAACCCAAGAGTATTTCCACAAAACACTTGTAAAGACTTATCACATCGTAAGAACCAAAAGAATCGAGCATAACTATTACCTTATTAATCCAATCCACTAGTAAGATGTCCTATTCCTCCCAGTTTGTCCTAAACTTCCTTGAAGTTAACACTTCACTTTGCTATAACAGTTCAAAACTTAACTCAACGCTCACCACGAGAGATTCTAGCATCAAACCATATAGCCTTAAGGCCCATAAGCCGCTGCGTTCTTATTTAAACGCAGAGAATACCGCATCCATGATACCCACTCTAAAGAGAACTTGTGTGAACCTAAAGTCATTTCCTTTTAACTTTCTAATATTGTAATGTAGAATCCAATAACGATATAGAAATACAGCGAATCCATGTACCATCCAATGCAAATTCTAAGATCATAGCCATATACAAATCCACGAAAACCTTCTCAAAACTCATCCACTCTGTTCAAATCTCAATTCCACCGCCCAAACGGGCCGAATGACCTATGTCCCATTAGCACAACAACTCTTGAAGAAGTAATCCCACCTTAACGCACTCGAGTGACTCCCTTTTCATAGAAAATTACACCCATCACGAATAACAAACTGAAATCATTCCAAGATTTTCATCTATGCATAAGGTGTAACACATTACGTAATCAACAATTACGTACTCGAGTCATCCTCGAAATCAACATCTTTAAGTCATAACTGATTTTTCAAATGTGCATCAGGCTGAAATTAGTAAAACATGTAACCGTGCAATATAATCATCAATAGTAGACTCCCCCACTTGGCTCTAAGCCATAGAACAAAACATCCAATAACTCACAATACCATACTCTATTACTGCCATAATCCCGCACTAAAATTCAACTAAATTCTTCATAAGCTCATGAAACAGAAACCATAAACATCTCAAGTCATTCGCTAAGCTCGCATTCATCTTCGTGACAGCCAGGTCAACATTCTCAACCGATCAAAACTCAAATCGCAAAACATATAACCCAAAGGTAGAAAGAAAATCTCCACACAACATCATAAGGACCATACATCCATAGACTACCCCTCAGGTGATAACCCACCTACTCAGCCTAAAATTGACATCTCTCTATACCCTTTCACAGCCACAACTACTACGCAATCACTTAATCTTCTTGAGTCTAGACTCACCAATAAGACGTGAGAATCTAATCTCGTAACGACCTGACCGGTAGTTTTGACCATTTGCACTTCGCTCGCTAGGTTGCAGGCATGAGTAGCTTTGTATGATGTATTATGACTTATGCGAATCGTCATTTTTGGGTTTCAAGTTGTTCAGAATCGGGTTGGAAGAATAATTCTCAGCTAGAAGCTTTAAATTGGAAAGGTTTAACAAAGTTTGACTTTTTAGAATTAGATCTTGGATTGGATTTCTTATGGTTCCATTAGATCCATTGGGTGATTTTAGACATAGGATCGCATCCGGGTTGTGTTTTGAGGTATGTTCTAGACATTGGCTTGAAATGGCGAAAGTTGGACCGAAAGTTGACTTTGAACATATCAGAGTCGGATTGTGGTTCCGGGAGTTGGAATAGCTTCATCATTTCATTTTGGACTTGTGTGCAAATTTTGAGTTTATTCTTGGATGGTTTGTATGTTCAAAGTTTATTGTGTTTGAATTAAGGTTTGATTCGTCATTTTAATGTTTCTATGTGTATTTGAGGCCTCGAGTAGGTTTGTGTTATGTTATGTGACTAGTTGGCTTGTTTAGAGAATTTTTGAAATTTTGGCTAAGGCTGGTTGTTGCTGGTTCTGGTGTTCCGCACCTGCGACTGATATTGTGCAAGTCTGATGGTCGTAGAAGCATTCAGAAGCCACATAAGCGGGAAGAGGCAGGGCGAGGAAGACCGCATAAGCTGATTTTTAAGCGCACATGCGTGCACGCATATGCAGAACTTGGAATCGCATATGCGTAAGGCTTTGCAGAAGCGGGATTGGGCATCCGCAGGTGCGGGGATTTTTGTTCAAGTTTATTTTAACAAAATCGAAGGTTTACCTCATATGTGGTTGTAGCAGATGCGACGAGTTGTCCGCAAATGCGAAAATCGCTGGGCGGGATGCTATTAACCGAGGCTTTTGTTCTTTTATCATATTTTGAGATGTGGGGCTCGGATCCCATTGAACACATTACTGCTTACACTTGTGCTATGAAATGCAACGTCCTAAAATATGACGAGATTGAATCCGTCTTATTGAAAAAATATGGAGAAATACTATACAAAGGGGCCATGATGTGGTATCATAACTTGCCCCATAACTCGATAGATTCATTTGTCATGATGGCAGAATCTTTTGTGAAGGCACATGATGGAGCCATCAAGGTATCCATGAGGAAGTCTGACGTCTTCAAATTCAAGCAAAGAGAGAATGAGATGCTAAGGGAATTCGTGTCCCTCTTCCAGCTGGAAGGGATGGAATTACCACCGATCTCTGATGATTGGGAAGTTCAAGTTTTCGCCCAGGGCTTGAATGAGCGAAGCTCGATAGCCTCAAAGCAGTTGAAACAGAACTTGATAGAGTATCATGCCGTAGTTTGGGAGGATATGCAAAAAGAGAGCCAAGGCTAAGCCAAGAAAGGTATCAATCGTATACAGAAAATCGGAGAAATATACTAAGGCGTAACATACGTCAAAGTGACCAAAGGATAGACCGAGGAAAGAATCCTTGGGGGCTCATGAACAAAGAAGGATTCGAAAGGCACACAGGGCCAGTAGAGGCATCCTGACTATTTGAGTACAACTTCAACATTGATGTTTTAGACATCATATCGGCCATAGGTAGAATCAAGGATACCAGGTGGCCGAGACCCGTACTATCAGATCCTTCACAAAGGAACCCGAACTTGATATGTGAATATCACGGTACCCACGGTCATAGGACCGAAGATTGCAGACAGCTTCAAGAAGAGGTAGCCCGACAGATTAGCAAAGGGCACATTCGAGTGTTCCTCATCGACCGAGCTAAAAACAAATTTCAGGAAAGAGAGAGTCGGCGTCCCTCAAGGACCCTCTTTCAGGAAAACAAAAGTATCCATCACCAGGGAAAAATGAACTCGGAGTTACATACCTGAAGATGCTCTGTCATTCAACAAACAGGACATCGAGACCTTTTCTCAACCTCATAATGATGCCCTGGATCCAGGTAGCTCAGCCAATATAATTAGGTCGAGGGTGGTAGAGCAACTAGGTTTGCTCGACCTGATCATGCCCGCCTCCCGTGTCCTCGATGAATTAATATGGTGAGCGAAACAACCAAAGGGGAAATCATCCTCCAAGTCAGTGTGGCCGATAAAATTCAAAACACCAACTTTCATGTCATCGAAGGTGAAATGTGGTACAATTCATTGCTTGGAAGGCCATGGATTCACAGTATGAGGATGGTGCCGTGAACCCTTCATCAAATGATGAGTTCCCTATGAAGGATGGAATAAAAGCAGTATACGAGGAGTAGCACGCAACAAAAGAAAATATCTCAATACACGATGTGGCACCGACGCTGGCACCTTCTATATCGAATGAGCCAAAAAATAAGCAAGTAGCCAAGTAGCGGTCACAAACTGCATCCTCGATGAACGAATAAAGGACCGTGACGCGTCCTCGAAATGAGTAACTGAAGCATATCGAGGCTTGAACGCCACCACAGTTAAGGTACATCCATCTCCCTCTTTCCTTCACGTTTTACTCTAACCTATGTGCTGGTGTTTGTTTGAAAAAAATCGGAGCACCCTCCAACTCGAAGGCGTTAGTTTTAAAGCATGTGTTGCTCTTTTTTTCCCTCACGTCGTATTTTATCCCTAACGGGTTTTACCGACGAGGTTTTTAACGAAGAAACACCCATATTGTACCTAAGGAGAACTCACCAAGTATTCAAGGTTTCTCTTCGATCGACCTCAAATACTGAGGGGCATCCCCCTGGGAGATCACTGAAACATGCCAAAGAGGGTCTCGACAGAACAATCTATAGGACCAAACGGTCGAATGAACCGTGTCCACATAGAATAATTAAACCCTCGATGATGAAAATTGTTTACTTGTACCAAGTAATCGGAGAAGAATCTTTTTGTGTACCTGTACCAAGTAATCAGAGAAGAATTTTTATCATGGCGCGTCAAAGAAGTTTGCTATTTTCACAAGAAACGGCCCTAGGTTCAAAACGTTTCCAAACACTCGGGGATTGTCTTCGGCAGTCACCCCATTGAGTCACTAATAACTCAAAACCGTAAGCCCTCCATGAGTTAATATCAGCAATGTAAGCCCTCCATAAGGTAATATCAACAACATAAGCCCTTCATAAGGAAATATCAACAATCTAAGGCCTCGATTAGGAATGCTCAAACTTGTAAGCCCTCAACGAGGAAACATTAAAATTGTAATACCTTAAATAAGGCATAACCCTGACTCGGGGACTGCCCTAGACAGTCACCCCATCGAGTTATTAAAAACTCGAAGCTATAAGACCTTAGGGCCGAAAACTTCGAGCTCATAAGCCCTCCATGAGGCACCAATGTAAGCACTCCACGGGGCAACATCAAAACTGTAAGACCTCAAGCAAAGCATGTACAAATTTGTAAGACCTTAAAAAGGCATAATCATGATATCAAAGTCAAGGCTATATATTCGAACTTGTAAGACCCCTAAAAAGGCATACCTTCAATATAGAGGCGGAGACTATCTCACTCGGGGACAAGGCTACGGCCAAACTAACGCAACTCAGAGACGTCCGACTTTTTCCATAAAATCACAAGACTCAAATTACCGGTTAAAGGTCGTACCGACCCAACGCATAAGAGCCTGAGTCGCCAGCCACATTAAAGTTTGTACCAACCCAACACGTAAGAGCCCAAGTCGCCAGCCATATTAAAGGGCGTACCGACCCAATGCGTAAGAGCCTAAGCTCCAGCCTAAAGTGCCTTAGGGCTGATTTAAACAACCTAAGGGTAGATGAGCTCGAGTCAAAACCTGACTAGAAGACTGAGCCTGAAATGGTTAACCAAAGCGCCAAAGGGCCAAATGCGTAAGAGCCCGAGTGCCAACCATATCAATGGGCATACCGACCCAATGTGCAAGAGCCCAAGGGACAGCCTAAAAAGCCTCATGGCCAATTTATAACCCCAAGGGTTTCTTCTCGAAGTCCAATTTATCGGGCTAATTATCGGAAAGCAAATCAGAAAAACCAAAGAATCCTTTATATATATGCGTAATACAAATATGCGTTTACAATGCTCCCACAGATGTCTTTACAAAGAACAAAGAAGAAAAACATAGTCTGCTATAGGAACCATCTCCCTCGGAAGCCTTCAAATATCAGCATCGGCACCGGAAGAAAGGAAAAACATGGTGTCGATCTCATCTGCCTTGTCCTGCTTTATCACTCCAAAGAGATCAAAGCCCTAGCACGAATCGCTTCGAGAGTCTCCCTCTGAGACCTGCATCGAACCTCTCTCAGTAAAAAGCTCCCCTCAGCTCCGCCTGAGCATCGGCAACATCTTTCAAATAAACGACCACTTTCTTATTGGCCTGTGCTCAAACTTCTTCAGCTTCAGCGGGCGTCCATGACCTCGGCCTTCATATTCAAAAGATCAGTCTCGAGCTTGACAATCGTGCTCGTCTTAATTTAATTCTCTTGTCAAGAATTGTGAAGTTATATCTCGAGGGCAGAATCCTTAGCCAAAGTATACCTTTGGGTTGGTGCATGAACGCCTCTCTGCGCCTTCAACACATTGCATTTGGAATTGATCTGTTCTAATTCACCCCAAAGGTGTTCTAATGCTTCCGTTGTTCTCTGCAATTGAAGCACCAAAACAATAATTCTCGAAGGCAGAAAAGGAGGCATATACTCCCTCTAAATAAGGATTACCTGTTGCTCGAGATTGCCTTCGTAATCTCGGCTTCAATTCACCTCCGATCAAAGGTATATCAATTCTCTTGTCTTCTCATTACAAATAAGCCTGATAGATTTCTCCTTGACCAATGTCTCCCGCAACTTGGACTTGTAACGGAGCAGATCAGACTTAAGCTTATCAAAATCCTAAAAAAAAAAAAACTTTCAATTAAAAAAATCAAAATACAAAACTGAAAAAACCAGCAAAGCCAACCAAAACTCACCTCAGAACAGAGCCGTTGAGCCTCCTCAAAAGTTGAGCGGGCGTCTACTGTCCTGGTACCTTCGGCCCTAGTTGAACCGCTCTCAGTAGAGGCATGATCACTCGAGACCCCACTTAGTTCGAGCGCCCCCTAGATCCGAAAATAACTCGACGTACCTTCGAGGGAAGAAGCAGACGATGGGGGAGGACTCTTGCTCATTCCCTCTCGAGGAACCTCTCCATTGAATCTAGAGGACTCGTGCCGTAGATGAAGAACCATCCTCCCGTGGAGAGTTGATGACCATAGAATGATCGACTTATATAAATTCCTCTTCTGCGATGGCGTCTCCTTTGTGTCTTCGGGTAGGGCCCACCTCATTGATAATGTCCTCGTCCGTAGAGGACCCTTTTCGCTTGTTATCCTCCCTCAGCCTTGAAGCCGACAAGCCTTCCCTATCCTGGAATGGACACGGTCTCACCTCAGAGAATCCACCAACACCTACAGTGGCGAAGTTAGTACACATAAACGAAAGCATTCCTCAAAGGGAAACCACATGGCTCATATCGTCGTGCGTTGTTTCTCATATGCCCTTTGACAGATCTCGCCACTTGCGTTCGTCATATGTCAAGGAAGCTCTCCTCCTTTGAGTCCAGTCCGCAAGATTGGGGATCTCCTCCAGCATCCACGGGACTGCTGCGAAAGAGAAACACTCTTATAAATCAAAAATAGTAAAGGGCACTAAGGTACGACATAGTACTTACGTTTGAAGTTCAATTTTTCGGGAAATAGCAGGAACTCCGCATAAATGATGTCGACGGTCCTCACTCAGAAAAATCGACTTATACATCCTTTGTTCCGGTCCTTATCATCGCTAATGATGAAAGGCTTGGTGGATCGGTGTTGTAATGTAATTAGGCCTCGACTATGCTGACGCCAACATAATATAATAAGGTGGCTAAGGGTAAACTCAACCTCAGCCTTTTTGGTAAAGTACCTCATCATCAGCACTATTTGCCAAAAGGACTGATGAATCTAAGCTAGGGTGACTCGGTCCCTTTTGAAGAATTAGAGCACAAGGCGGTCGAGGGGGCCCAATGTAAATGGGTACGTATACACGTTCAAGAATCCATCCACATAGGTCATAATGTTCTCTTCTCCAGAAGGTATCTGCAACATCACATTTTCTCCCCATCCGCAATCTCTCCTCACGGCCTCGAGGTG
>ML382604.1:1017-18603 GCA_005239525.1 Nicotiana knightiana | reverse complement strand
TGTTTAGGACAAACCCTAAACGTGTAGGAGACTTTTATTCCAACCGGGAAACACTTAAAACTCGGAATTGACCAGACCCGGGGCCTGGCTTTAGGAGGCAAATGCCCCCCTAACGCCAGGGCCAGCCTGGCTTTAGGAGGCAAATGCCCCCCCTAACGCCAGGGCCAGCCTGGATTTAGGAGGCAAACGCCTGGATAAGTCCAGGGTGTTCCCTCTTCGCCTTTCAAGCGTATTTTCGACGTATTTGCATCCATTTAGCTCGGTTTCCATCTCCAATTCACCTACACATGAAATAAACTCCATTATGCACATAAAAAGTGTATTTTTATCGTTAACGCACATAAAATGTAAGGCATATAACATGTTAAACTATGAATTCTAGCCTCGCATCACCACCCCAGGGTTTTGCAGTGGTACATCGGCGCCTGAAATAGCTACATCGTTCTCTCCGTTATCTTCAGGACCGTTGTTTTCATGTGCATTCACTGAGTTAGATATTTTTTTTACCTGAAATCAAAGATTCTTTGACAAGAAAAAGTGTGAAGAATAACTTGTGTTTTTAGAAAACCAGCACTAAAACAATCACTATTATTTTTAGCCCCACGGTGGGCGCCAAATTGTTTACCTTGAAAATGGTAATGATAATTATATTTGATTTTGTGGTTCTAAAAATATGTGATTTACTTTTATACTAGTTGTTTGGCAATAGATGCTAAGTGTGAGCTAGGAGAATAAGGTAAGAGTAAAGAAAAGTAGTGATATGCAAACTAAGTTGTTACAAAATAGGGTCTCGAGCTGTTACAAAACTAGTTGTTAAGATTTAATGAGATATATAATGTTTTAAAAAAAAAATTAATATTATTATATTTTCTTATTTGGGTCATATTTTGGATAAATGTAGTAACTATTATTAATGGTAGCTACAATATTGTTATTAGCGCTTGTGACTTTTAGCGCTAACTTAGTTGGATATACTAGCTATATAAATGGACGATAAATGGGCAAATTAAGATGTTTTACAAGGGATATTGCATCTGTTATAATTTCTGTAAAACAATTGTCGTTAAAAAAATTTACTTTTAGCGGCAATTTAGTTAAACATATTAGCCACTAAAATGGCAAACTAAGATATTTTCATAAGGATATTATGGTCATTTTAATTGCCACAAAATAATTGTCGTTAAAGATGCGAACATTTAGCGGCAATTATTTTGTATTTAGCGGCTATAAAAATGGATGATAAAGGAGTATAATTATCCATTATGGATTGGATTTAGTAGCCATAATAATTGCCGTTAATAATGTGAACTTTTAGCGGCAATTATTTTGAATTTAGCAGCTATAAAACATGGTTGCTAAAGCAGTATAATTAGCCGTTATGGATTAGATTTAGTAGTCATTACAATTGCCGCAAACAATTGCCGTTAATGATAATAATGTTTAGCGGCAATAAACCATACCTTTTACCAGCTTTTGTGACAATAGCCGCTAAAGACTTTAGCGACCCCAACATCAGCGGCTAAACACCAATGACCGGTAAAAGATATAGCGGCTATTGTTATTGCCGTTAAAACCATTTTGTATTGCCGCTAAATACCCTTTTGTTGTAGTGGGCCTCGATGTCGAACTATAATGCCTAATAGAGCACGGTCGATGGAGGAATAACAGTATGGAGGGCCTCGAGGATAACACTTTATGATCAATAATGAGCAATAAATGAAGAACAATTAATGAACACGATAAATGTAAGACAATAAATCTGTAGGACAAATGTTGAGTATGTTTAGAAGGCAGAGAATGTTCTTGTTGTATTCAATATTCATGTGTCCCAAAAAATGACAAAGGGTCACCTTTATATAGGAAGGTGGATCCCAACATATTATATGCATAATTATTACAAAAATATATTGTTGGTACAACTGTATAATGGTATGTACGGATTTGTACTATTTTGTAGGCGTTGTCAGCTTTAATCACGTGCTCTTGGGAGCTTCCCGCCTTTTCCATGACAGTTTTCGATATTTATTCTGTCTTGAGGTATATCGATCCTCGATATACTTCCTCGAGGAATGCACCTCAGGGTTGATCTTCGAATTTTGCTCCGATGCAATCGTGGCCGGGCTCGGAACCGTAGAAGCCTCAAACCGGTCATCCCCAATTTTGACCGTATACTTAAGTATAGTAAGCACTAAAGAAAAAGATAAACTAAGTTATGCATTTTCATTATAAATCATTGTAAAACTAAAATAATTATCCAACACTTTCTTCATTTCTTGTATTGAATTATTTCTTTTGTTAGCATTAGTATTGATTTGAACTTTGTTTGAGTTGCTACATTTATGGGCTATGAAATTTATTTACCATTCAAGAATGTTAAGTCTAAACTTGAAATAATACGTTAAAGGATAAAATTGTAAAAAAGTTTAAGAAATATTTATAAATTACATTACAATATATATATACTTATATGTATAAATTTTTAAATTATATAAATGTACTCTCGGGTTGGTTTGGTTTCAGTTTGACTTTTTTTTTATTAAAACTAAACCAAATCAATTATGGTCTGGTTTTATTTTCTAATACCAAATCAAATTAAAATACATCAAAAGAAAATTTCCGGTTTGTCAGATTATCGATTTGATACAGTTTATCTGTTTTCTTTGTGCACCCTTGGTATAGTGCATTCTATAGTACCTTGTGTTGTCCATGTTGTACTTTCCATAAGAAAAATCCATCTAAATACCCAGCGGGAGCTCCCAAAAGCCTCTCATTTTCCAAAAAATGGCCTCCATCCCTCTCCTTCGTTTCACTCTCCATCCACCTCCCAAAACCCTAACCCCCAAAACCCCTCTCACACCCCACCACCTCCTCTTACCCCACCCCCTCAAACACACCATCCCCAAACTCCTACAAGCCCAAAAAGCCCAAACACAAACCAAGCCCAATTCCATCTCCGCCACCTACAACCCAATCCCCGCCACAGACCGCTTAATCTCCGCCGTAGCTTACTTTCTCCCCTTTTTCAACGGCCTTCAGTACGGCCGTTTCTTGTTCTCTCAATACCCATCTTTAACTCTCCCATTTCAGCCAATTCTTCCACTTCTCTCACTCTACCGTTCAATCCCATACGCTAGCTTTGTAACCTTCTTCGCCCTCTACTTGGGAATTGTACGGAACGAGAGTCTAAACCGTTACGCCCGCTTCAATGCGCTTCAAGCGGTTGTACTTGACGTTTTATTGGTGGTACCGATGTTGATACAACGGATATTCTCTCCGGGTCAATCTGGAATTGGGCTGAAACTTACAATGATGATGCATAATGGGCTTTTTGTGTTTGTTGTGGGGTGTTTTGTTTATGGGCTTGTTAGTTGTATCCTTGGGAAAACCCCTTACTTGCCTTTTGTTACTGAAGCTGCTAATAGGCAAATGTAAGCTTTTCTTTTTGTTTTCCTATGGAGATGAATGAACGTTTTGTGATACGCTTTTAAATTTCTTTTGGTACTTAATATTTGGAAATGAATTTTGGCCATGGGTTGTATTTCTCTTGTTCATTTTTGTGTTCTTATTTAGTACAAATAGCACGGGCTAAAAAGCCACTTTTTAGATTGGTAACTGAAAAATAGTCGTCGTGCAAAGTCATTGAAAAATAGTCCTTATTTTGTCGCGACACGGATACTTCACTTGTGTAGTGTATTATGTTGGAGTTCCCGTATATTATATACTGGAGTTCTAATATAATATACTAGAATTGGAAGTTCACATAAAAAATATTTCGAACTCCAGTATATAATAATATACTGGAATATTTTTCGAATTTTGAAAAGTATTTTCGTATTGATAAATTTACTTGAAAAGTGGCTAAATTTTAATTAATTTTGAAAGTAATATTATTTTCAATTAACACTTGTAAATCTAGCTATTTTTGAATTTGTCCCTATTGTTTATGTTTAGCCAAGTTAATAAAATTGTCAATACTTAAATTTTGAAGATTTTAAAGATTGTGTTTTATTCCAACACAAATGTTATTTTAGTTAATATTAGTAATTTTTTTAGTAAAAAGTACACAAAGTAAATAAAAAAAGGAGAGCATCTAGGATTATTTTCTTCTATTCAAATTTGTACTTTTAACGTCTCGTCAAATGCTATACTTTTGGTACTTTTACACTTTGTTTTCTTCCCCATACTACTGAACTTACCTATAAGGGGTCGGTACGAGGTATAAGAAAGTATAGTGCTGGTATAAAAATTTAATATCACCTTAGTACTTCGTTTGGTTAGCAAATCAGGTATAAGTTATCCCAGGATTAAAATTAACATTGGGATAACTTATACCTTATAAATGGTGGAGTAATCAGCATCGGTATAACTTATACATTCTTCTTACAATTTATACAATTGTCATATTTAATACAACATACCAAATAGTGGATAAAAAATAATCTCATCATAACTAACCCCAGCATAACTTATCTCAGTATAATTTATCTCGGCATAAGCCGTATTCAAACCAAACGACCCTTAAGAGTAAAAATAAAGCCTTAAAACTCGACTGTGCAATGTTTGGTAATTTAAAAGTTTGACGTGTTAAACAGATATATGTCATCATAATTGATCCATCAAGACAACAAATATTGGAAATAGGAAGTACACAATTTTCTTAACTGCAAGTCACTTGTTTGGAGGATGATTGATTGTGGCTACTGTTTAATAGTACATTCTAGTACTAACACCCGAGAAATTATGGTACAGTTTAGACTAACTTTCGCGCGACTTAGACTATTTTATCAAGTAATTTGACATGCCTCCGATATTTCATCTGTACTTGCTACCTCTCACCAGCATAGGTATTAGGTAGCTCTGTCCGCCAATGCTACCTTTCCCCGCACCACCTTATCATATGCAAGCTCCAAATAGAGACCACAAGCTCCTCCCATGTATGGAATTCATGGTGAGTCTTACACCAGCGACGCCATCACATAAATTTAGTAGATAATTCATCAATGTGCCCTCAAGAGATTCACATTTTCATAATCCATGGAAAGAATTGACTTGGTAGCCTCAATGGCCAAATTATGCACCAAAATTGGTATCCTTTCAAGTTCAGCCCTTCGACAATGTATCTATGTACGAGAAAGGAGAAATTTTTATGTTCTCCATGCTCATTTTGGTACATCGGAGTAGCAACAAATTAAATATGGTTGTACACTTGATGAACCTCTACAGCTACAGCATTCTGAACCGGCCCTAGATTTAATCTATATCCAAGCTCCGAAACTTAAACGATGCACTCAAAGTTCCAAATCTAGGGCCTTTCCAGGAATGCAGTAGCCGTAGATATTTATCAAGTCTACAGCCATATTTCATTTGTTGCTGCTCCGATGTACCAAAATGAGCACAGAGAACATAAAAGTTTCTCCTTTCTTGTACATAGACACAACATCAAAGGGGTGAACTTCAAAGGATAAAAGAAACTGCAATTTGTTCATCCTACAAGGCCAAAAAACAGATTACTATCATCAGCCAAAGAACAAGAGGCATGATCAATGGATGCATCCTTCTCGCTCAGCCCACTGAAATATAGGGCTCATTACCCGGACATCACCTGAAAACCATCTCAATGCTACCATCGATTAGCCATTGTTTTCCACCACGTGAAAGCAAATAGAGCGCAGAAATTGTGGTGCTTATTGAACATTTCTTGCAGAGTGAAACCTTTAGTAGCACCAAATCTTCATCAGGTTGATACTACCATTACTAGAGTTGCTAAAGACTCCCAAGTAGCTGCACAAATTATACTGTACTCCAACCAACTTCTTTCCTCACTTTCCTGTCCTTCATTATTTTCCTCACCATTTCAACCTCTTCCCACATTCCTACAGAACTATATAGGTCTGAGATTGCTACATAGTACCCATCATTTTCTGGATCGGATTCAATAGCATGTTTTGCAATTCTTATACCCTTCTCAACCTGACAGTGAATTTTACAAGAACTTAGTAAAGAACCCCAGATAGCTGAATCAGGAGCAATTGGCATGGACAAAACCAAAGCTTCAGCATCATCTAGATTACCAGAACGACCTAAAAGATCGGCCATACAAGCGTAGTGCTTCAGTGTAGGCATCAAAGAATAATCTTTCATTCTGCTAAATACGGACTTTCCTTCTTCAGCAAATCCAGCATGAGCGCAGGCTGAGAGAACAGCAAGAAAAGTCAGTTCATTTGGCTTATTTTCTGACTGTTCCATCTGTTTGAAAATTTCTATAGCAGATGTTGCTTCTCCATACATAGCATAGCCTGAGATCAGTACGTTCCAAGAGACGACATCTTTCTTATCCACTGAATCAAATATTTCCCTGGACTTTGTTAGCTGTCCACATTTCGCGTACATATCAGTCAAAGCAGTAGCAAGCAAAGTATTCTTTTCAAACCCAACTTCCTTGATGTATTCGTAAACTCTCTCTCCTTTCTCCAGGGAGGAAACTTGAGAACAAGCAGAGAGCACAATCAGCAGTGTTGCAATAGTAGGCTTGTAGCTTTCTGCAATCATTTTATCAAAAAGGCCGAAGGCCTCTGTAATTTTTCCACAACTTATATAGGAAGTCATCATTGTGTTCCACGTGACAACATTCTTATTAATCATCATACAAAAGAGTCTCCACGATAAACTCAGGTTCGTGCTTCTTCCATACATATCTATTAGAGAATTGGCAACAGAAACATTTTCAAGCATCAGACTCTTAACAACACGGCAATGCAGGGGCAGACCTAAATGGAATCCTTTCAACCGGGCGCAACAAGAAATTACAGATATCAAGCTGTTGACATCACATTCAATTCCCAAGTGTTGCATTTCTCTGTATAAATTAATGCACTTGCCTTCTAACCCAGCCTTGAAATAGCCAATCACCATCATGTTCCAAGCCTCTGTAGTTTGTTCATTTCCTCCATCAAATAACTTTTCCGCCAAGTTCACGAGTCTAAGTTTACAATACATGGCCAATAATGCATTGCAGACCATGTGACTGTCAACATAGTTTCTTCTCAAGATGAATCCATGGAAAGCCTTAGCTTCAAAAATCTTCATGTAATTACCTAGACCAGAAAGCACACAACTAATTACCATCCCATCTGGGGTTATCCCACCGGCCTGCATTTTCAAGAACATATCAATGCATTCTACCATACACTCAAACTTTGCATAAACAGCAATTACCGACGTCCAGGAAAACAAGTCCTTCTCATCAACCTCACAAAACGAACAATATGTTTCTTCAACCGACCCACATTTCGAGTACATCGACAGAACAGAACACTGAACAACTTGATGACTACCAAAACCAGACTTAACTGTCAGCCCATGCAAGCATTTCCCTTCTACCAATGCACCTAAATTTCCACAAGCTTGAAATCCTCCCTCTAACGTCCGAAAATTCGGCCTTACCTCACCTTCCCCATTCTTATGCATCAAACAAAGATACTCCAACCCCTTCTCACTCTCCCCATTCTCCACATACCCCTTTACAATTGCAGTCCAAGAAACCACATCTCTCACAGTAATTTCATCAAACACATCAGCAGCATACTCCATAAACCCGCATTTCGAGTACATATAAACCAAAGATGATCCAATAGCAGCATTATTACCGTGAATAAGATTCAATTTTGAGACTAACCCATGAATCTTTTCGCCATGATAAATCAACCCAAGTTCCGCACAAGCAGAAACAACAATGGGAACCGTAAACTGGTCAGGCAAAGCATTAAAACCCCGCATATTGGAGTAAAAGTCAAGAGCTTCTGAATAATACCCATTAGAGAAATAAACTTTGATAATTGAATTCCAAAGAAAAGGGTCTTTAAAACTGATTAAATCAAACACTTTTCTTGAATTAATGAGGTGGGGTTTGTTAGAGGCGTATAAAGATATAAGCTTTGCTGCTATGTAAACGTTGTTTGAGTGACCAGTTGTGATTATGAAAGCATGGGATTTAAGAAGGGTTTTAAGTTCACAGGTTCTATTGGAGAGGAATGTATTGATTATATGGTGAAGGTATGTTTCAGTTGAGTAGCAGAGTTTGTGAAGTTTAGTTGTGAACATGGGGAAAGTGTACAATGAAAAAATGGAGGCAAAAAGAGCAAAAGATCTTGTAGTTTTCGCCTTTGTTTATTACTAAACAATCAAAGGGCTGGACTATAAGGGTCTGGTTTATCCAATATTTCTGTAAAATATAATTTTCACACTTCAAACCCCTAATGCTTTAATAACGTGATAATAACTTTACCAATAAGAACATTCCAAGTGCCCGTTTAGAAATTACGTAAAGATGCATTTTGTAAATTTTTGAAAATTTAAAAAATGATAAGAAGTTGTTTTTTAAAGTTTTCACTCAAATCACTCGCAAAACTTAAAAAACAATATAAACTGAAATTTATGTTCAAACACAACTCTAAATTTTAAATATCATTTTGGCTTGACCATTTTTTCAAATTTTACTATTCTTATGTCCAAACGCCTACTAACTATGGGTGGGGGCGAGGCGATCCCACACCCTCTTTACACTCTTTGCAAGTGTGCAAAAAATAAGAATTAGATAAAATCAAATACCTTCTCATCATTTTAGAGTTTATAACATACCCTAAATGACATATATTATATAGGATAATACTAAATAAGTGAAAAATAAGGAATCATTTTACAAAGAAGGAAAACAAATTAACATTATTATCACAAAATACTTTAAGCTTCCAACGCAGTTCTGGCCTCTACAATGACATAATTGTGGCATCTCCAAATAATGAGAGGCGAAACCAAAATTTGAAGTATACAAGTTCTGATTCTAGTCTTGTTAAGTTACTGAGTTTACATTAATAATTTGTTTATAATCATTAATTTTCTAAGACAAATATATGATTTACACTAAAATTACTGAGTTCGATCAAATTCGTAATAAAAAACTAGCTCTGCCTCTATCTCCAATTTTTATATCCCTCTAAAAATATATTTTTTTAATTCAGTATGTTAAATATATTTTAAAAATATTAAATATTGATCAGTGAACTAAGCTTAAGATGATAGTTGGACTAGTTCTAATTTTTATAGATTATGATAGTTTAATTATTACTGCGAGACACATAAATAACAATCCGTTGTAGTCTAGGTGGTTAGGATACTCGGCTCTCACCCGAGAGACCCGGGTTCAAGTCCCGGCAACGGAATATTTTTTTTCTTGAGTCCACTTTTTTATATTCACTTAACTATTAATTAAATACTTATCATTATGAGATGTCATATTTTTTACTTCTATTGTTACTGCTTTCTTTTGCATTATTTTTTGAACTAAGGGTCTATCGAAAATAATTTTTTTACCTTCACAATATAGGAATAAGATTTACGTATAGACTATACCCTCTTCAAATCCTATTCCACTAAATAATTTTGTTGTTGTTGTTGTTGTAAATCCTGACTTTTGGTAAGCAAAGAAATGATGAACTATAGTAGATCTATAAATTCCATCGACACCTATTTGTTGGAAGAGATTAACTTGTCTTCGGAATACAAGAGCCGAGACCGGTGGTGTTTGAGCCATTGCTTGTATACGTCAGAGGTGGATCTAAAATTTTTATGTAACGGGAGCATATTATTTTGTCTAATCAATATCTTCTAAAGGCTTTTAGTGTTTCGGGTACTTAATGCTTTAAATTAATTATTTTCAAGGTATACATACACATATACAAGATTTCGACCGAAGTTTGCGGAATCCGATAACCCCTCACTAATACACATGGGGTCTGCCTCTTGTATACGCCTCAATATTCATACCTTATACCTTCTACTAGCACAAGTATATATTGAAGAACTTTGTCGACCAATGATTAGGGGGGGAAAACCAAATAATATATTTTGTGTCTGCTTGAATTTGAACTGTAGTTACCAGAATTTTCACACCTCCTCGGTTGCAGAGATGAACCTAATGTATTAGCTGTGGATTCATTTAAGCGTATTTAACTTTAGTTCAGCCCCTATGTAAGATATGAAAAAATAGGTTTAAAAAATGGTCAATGTTATGAAATATATATTTAGGACGTCCACTAATCCAATATAACTTCTATTATTATTTTTTTCATAAGTAGATAACTCCTATTACTTTTTATCATTATTGTTGTAATTCTCACACCTTAAATTCATAACCTCCTCCATGATTTTTCATTATGATCTCAATAGTTAATATCGTGTTCATGACATACCTTTGTATTACTTCAATCAGATGCGGATCTAGAATTTCAAGAGGATGGGTGTACTATTGTGAAGAGGTGGATCTAGAATTTATATTTGACGGGTTTAACTTTAGTCTATTACCATGAATCCACTACACTTTTGAAATTCTAGATTCAAAATTATACTCTTTCTGAAATTTTAGTAATTTTCACATATATATATATATATATATATATATCTATACTTCGTGTTGAAAACAAGACCATTCGGAATGGGGTTTGAACTGCCAAGTTCACTTGTAGAGATGCACCCAATAATATTTACATTAATTATAAGAGTTTTTGAGCATGTGTTCACGCACATATATTTAAGTAATTTTGAAGAAATATAATATTGTTATAGATGGTTTGATAAGAGGAGTATGGAATCACGTGAACTCATGCCGCTCTACTTGGATACGCCTCTAACTTTAATATCATCCTATAAATAGAGGGTTTGGACATCATATTATACACACTTAAAAAACACGTGAAGATATAAGAATCTCTTTTCTCTTTCTCTCTACGTTCTTGTCTATTTGCTTGTTTCATCTTGTTACGGTGAGCAAAGTTTCTTAACAGGATGATCAAATTTTAAGCAGTTCTCTAAATTAGACATATTTAAGGAATAAAACGAATTGTGCATCTGAATTTTGAGAAAACCGGAAAAGGCCAAGTATAAGATTGTAATTCATTAATTGATGATTAAAGCATCTATAACTAATGTTATTAGAACATCCAGGTTGTAATAAGCATGTGCTTAAAGATTCTAATTAAATGTTAAGGATGTTCTTTCAAGCTCTGATTCATTAGTACTCATAGCTATTTATTAGTCCGAAAAAGAATTTATATTAAATCATACTACATAAAAAGAACAAATGGGTCACAGCTAGCAAAATAATCTATTACTATAATTATTGGTCGGTCTGAATGACTGCATGCTTGTTCTTTTTCTTTTTTCTTCTTTTCCAATTTAATTTATATTCTAACATATTATTGTAGGTATCATACTTTATTTCTTTAGGTTATTCATTAGAAGATTTCCTGTAATTATATTTTAGTGCACTTTCTTTTAAAGTGTAACCATAAGGCATGGCTTTCTTATACATTTTTGTTTCCTATCCACTACATATAGCAATTGTTTGTCTCATATCGTATGCATTCCAAAACGATATGATAGAACTTTTTTTTTTAATTATTATTATTATTATTATTACATAGAGAAGTATTTAGTCGAGAAAAGATAGAATAATATTAAAAAGGATTTTTTTTAGGAAAGGCAAAAATGAGTCATATTTAGGGATCGTTTGATATGATGTATAAGCAATAATTTTTGAATAAAAAATTTAGTATCATTTTATTCCTTGTTTGGTTACTAATTCTGGGATAATTTATATTAGGATTAAAAATAGTTACAGGATAACTTATATCTATCAGAGGGTTGAATAGTAAGCCTAGAATAAGTTATTTTGAAATAAAACAGTAAAATTAATAATCATATAATTAATACAATATACCAAATAGTTAATAATAAATAATATCAAGATAATTAATTATAATATAACTAATCTCACCATAATTATGTATATTATCTTTTTATTCTAAGAATAGCCAAAAGGAAGTCAAATTGCATTTTGTTTCTTAGTAGTACCGGTACATGCATGTCATCTCTTCAATAAGAAAATCTAACAATTCTTCACGTGTTGGGAGATGTTTTCTGACTTTTGAACAATTATTGTTTTGAATTTAATCAGTGAAAAAGGTGGTAGTTGAGAAATTTTTGATTATGTAGAAATTGAATTAGTTGATGCATAGTAGGGCTGCTTATCGAGTGAATTAAGCAGTTATTTACTCTTTACGATTCAGCTTATCGATTATCGGTTTTTAAATATATTAATTCGCTAACCACCTGATATCGGACGGATTGGTATCGATTTAGCTATTATCGGACGGTTTATCGGCCTGATTGAATTTGTATTACATAGGCCTATTTTGGTCCTTTGTGTTACACTATTACTAGTAAATACCAGTAAAAAGCTAGTTTACTTTGCATGTATTCCTGCCATTTTTCACCATTACCTTCAATGGTCGTAAAAAAATTCTTAACGGATTAACAGTTTATCCGATAAGAAAATTGAATAACCCATCCCCAAAACAGTAAACCGTTAATAATAAATTCCAATATGTTCCCTATCCGTTAAACCGATAAGCCAACACCAATAAATTTAAATTACTTTTGCGGTTCAGTTTTTTATTTCGGTTGGATTTTGAATATCCCCGACACAAAGTGCATTAAATCCAATCTAATGTGTATAATTTTATTTTTCAATTTATAGGGAATCGGGGAAAGGAAAGAAAAAAAGTATGTGCCGTTAAAATCAAACTTAACCATATTGTGTATAATAAAAACTTATAATGAATAAAATTTTACGTCACCGAATTTGTACTCCATATTTAATATGTGTATATAATTACTTTAAATTCAAATTTAGCATGTGTATATACTTACTTTAAAATCGAGATTGACTACAACTCTAATATGCATCAATATTGTCTTTTATTTCTCTATCTATTTGTATACGGTTGAAATCGGGCATGATCAATTTCGTCGCCTCGAGAAGTTGCTTCGAGAATAGGCCCATAATGGACTGAGCTCGAGCTCGAAGACATGAAGATCGAAGCGCTCTTTGAAGATCGAGACCAGGCGTGATCAATCTCGAGTAACGGAATGACGAGATATTAGCAACCGGTCGAAAATCACGGCGAAAATCACGGGGCAGATCGAATCAGGCGATTATAGATACCAATCATGGGATTTGTTTCCGTTATTAGAATTGTACCTTATTTAGGATTCCTCCATTATATATAGAGGGATCACATTCATTTGTAAAGATCATCATTCACTGATTAAAATACATACGCTCCTTTATTTCCCTTACTGTTTATTGTTATTGTTCTTCATTTCCCTTACTACCGATCCTCGAGACCATCATGAATCGGGGTCGAGTGCACTACTAATATACCGGTTTGATTTATTTTGTCATTCAATTTATCTATTTTATTCATCATTTATCAATTGGTATTGAATCAGATCGTGTATCCTTATAACCACATTACAAGTTTTATTGTTACTCGAATTTCGAGGTAAATAAGTTTGGCGCCCACCGTGGGGCTAAGGATAATATTGATTATTCAGTACTGATTCTGGTAAAACACATTATTTTACGCTTGTCTTTGTCAAGAATTTGTGCTTTCCAGTTGAAATATGTCAAACTCACAAAACGCATCCACGCACGGTGACAATGGCCTTGGACTTCACGGGGAAAACGAAAATATGATTGCTCCATGAATAGAGGTGCCACAGGTTGATTTGGGAGGAGCATCGCCCATCAACCCAGTCGACATCAGTTCGCACGTTGCTCTGGATACGGATTTAGGCGCAGATCTCGAGGGGAGTGTATGCAGAGAAGGCCGATCTGATGGTCATGGTACACAACGCAGAGGAGACGAATGAGTCAGTCTCCAAGTGATATTCGAAATACTTCAGGCTCAGCAAACCACCATCGCTCAGTTACAAAACCAACACAGAGCTCCGAATAGGGTCGAGCCAAAGGTTACTCTCCATACCGAGCCAGTACCAGAAAGATTAAGCAATAACACATCAGGGACTGATCCTGCCATAACGAAAATACTCGAGGAGCTCACCCAGAGAATTGAATCAGGGAAGAAGAAGATCGAAGCAAATGATAAAAAAAATGGAGACTTATAAATCTCGAGTTGACCAGATACAGGGGCACCCCCTATCTTGAAAAGAATGGATTCGAAGAAGTTTGTGCAAAAACCCTTCCCTCCGAGTGCGGCTCCAAAGCCCATTCCAAAGAAATTTTGTATGTTTGATATACCCAAGTATAATGGGACCACTGACCCCAATGGGCATGTTACCTCTTACACATACGCCAGTAAGGGTAATGATTTGGAGGACGGCAAGATCGAGTCTGTGCTGCTGAAAAGTTCAGAGAAACTCTGTCGAAGGGAGCAATGATTTGGTACCACAACCTGCCACCAAATTCCATCGATTCACTCGCCATGTTGGTGGATTCGTTTGTAAAGGAGCATGTCGGGACCATAATGGTCGCAATAAGGAAATCAGATCTCTTCAAGGTGAGACAAAAGGATAATGAGATGCTAAGGGAGTTCGTGGCCCGATTCCAAATGGAACGCATGGAATTTCCACCGGTCACGGATGACTGGGTTGTTCAAGCTTTCACCCAAGGATTGAATGAACGGAGTTCGATAGGATCACGACTGTTGAAACAAAATTTGATCGAGTACCCAGTTGTAACTTGGGAAGATGTTCACAATCGATATCAATTGAAGATCAGGGTTGAATACGACCAATTGGGAGCTCATTCCGTTTCAGTACATCCCAATCGGTCGACAGGTAAAAGCCAGATGGACGTCAATAGAGAGACAAGGTCGAATAAAGATCGGTACCAGCCATATGTTGCAGATCGAAGGAATAACAGTCCGGGGCGCAATTCCATCCGGAATGATCGAAGAAGCGATCGGGGATAGAATTCTCAGGGACTTAGGAGTAAAACAGGATTTGACAAGTATGCAGATCCCACAGAGGCACCTCGGCTATCAGCAGCGTCGATGCATCAGGCATAATATCAAATATCGGGAGGATCAAAGACACTAGGTGGCCCATACCTATACAGACCGATCCTTCTCATAGGAACCTTAATTTAATGTGTAAGTATCATGGCACACACGATCATAGGACCAAGGATTGCAGACAATTGAGGGAGGAGGTAGCTCGACTATTCAACGAGGGCCATCTTCGAGAGTTCCTCAGCAACCGAGCTAAGAATCACTTCAGGGAAAGAGACCAACAGAAAGAATGAACAAAAAGAACACAACATCAACATGTCATTCATATAATCGTCGGCGGGGTCGACGCTCTGCAAGGACCTAAATTCAAATGCACTAAGGTATCTATCACCAGAGAGAAACGGACTCGAAACTATATGCCCGAAGGCACTTTATCATTCAACGACGAAGAAGCGGAAGGCATTTCTCAGCCATACAATGACGCTCTGGTAATTTCTATCTTGTTAAATAAAATTCAAGATAAGCGTGTTTTAGTGGATCCAGATAGCTCGACAAACATCATCAGATCGAGGGTCATGGAGCAGCTCGGCCTGCAGGACCAAATTGTACCTGCATCTCGAGTCCTAAACATATTCAATATGGTAAGTGAAACAACTACGGGGGAGATTATCCTACCAGTAAACGTGGACGGAACCATTCAGGATACTAAGTTCCATGTCATCGAAGGCGACATGAGATATAATGCACTGCTCGGAAGGCCTTGGATCCACAACATGAGGGCAGTACCATCGACCCTCCACCAAATGATGAATTTCCCGATGACGGATGGTGTAAAAATGGTATACGGGGAACAACATGCCGCAAAGGAAATGTTCGCGGTCGAGGAAGTGACACCGATATCGGCACTGTCGACCTCAGAAAAATCAAGGACCAAAGGTAAAACAGATGGCCAAATAGCAATCACCGCCCCTAACCTCAACCGAATCGGAGAAACAGGTAGTATATGAAGAAAAAGAGGAGGATTTTTAACTTCTCGGACCTTTGTTGTTCCCGAAGATTCAGATGCCACCAAATCAACGATCGAGGATCTGGAATGGGTGACACTGATCGAGTACCTACCCGAGCGAAAGGTATACCTGGGAACGGGGTTAACCCCCAAACTCAGGAAAAACTTATTCAATTTATTATTGATAACATGGACTGTTTTGCATGGTCCCATTTAGACATGACAGGGATCCCACCGGAGATAACAGCACATCGGCTGAGCCTGGACCCTAAGTTCAGACCGGTGAAGCAAAAGGGAACTCTCAGTCCGAGGTAAAGCACGCCTTCATAAAGGATGAGGTAACCAAACTTTTCAAAATAGGGTCCATTCGGGAGGTAAAATATTCCGAATGATTAGCTAATGTAGTTTTAGTCCCTAAAAAAGGGAACAAACTTAGAATGTGTGTAGACTATAAAGACTTGAACAAAGCATGTCCGAAAGATTCTTTTTCATTGCCCAACATCGATCGCATGATCGATGCCACGGCCGGCCACGAGATCCTTACTTTTCTCGATGCCTATTCCGGGTACAATCAAATCCAAATGGACCTAAAAGACCAAGAAAAGACTTCTTTCATCACCAAGTATGGAACCTATTGCTATAATGTAATGCCCTTCGGCTAAAAAATGCAGGAGCTACATACCAACGCCTAGTTAACAAAATGTTTGAAGAACAAATAGGTAATTCAACGGAAGTTTATATTGACAACATGCTAGTTAAGTCCCTGTGCGCAAAGGACCATTTGGCTCATTTGCAGGAAACGTTCGAAATCTTAAGGAAGTAGAACTTGAAGCTCAACCCCGAGAAATGTGCTTTCGGGGTCGGATCAGGAAAATTCCTTGGCTTCATGGTATAAAATCGAGGGATATAAATCAACCTTGATAAAACCAAGTCCATCGAGGACATCACCATCGTAGAAAGTGTAAAAGTCGTACAATGGCTGACTGAACGGATAGCCGCCTTGGGTCGATTCATTTCGAGGTCATCGGATTAGAGTCACAAGTTTTTATCCCTGCTCGAAAAGAAAAACAATTTCCCCTGGACTCCGGAATGCCAACAGGCATTGGAAGAATTGAAACGATACTTATCGAGTCCACCTCTGCTTCACACTCCGAAGGCAGATGAGAAACTTCAGTTATACTTGGAAGTATCCGAAATCGCGGTAAGTGGTGTCCTAATTTGAGAAGAGCAAGGTACGCAGTTTTCCTGTCTATTATGTTAGTCGAACTTTAGGGGATGCAGAAACTAGATATCCACAATTAGAGAAATTGGCACTTACACTGATAAGTGTGAACACCCAATTTTTGCCCCGCATGGAAATTACTCATAAAAAATAAGCAAAAAATAGTTTTAATAAATTTTAGGAACTTTTCTTTATTTAGTTACATTCCATGCGTGTTTAATAATTCTAAGATCATAAAATAAATAAAAAATCATAAAAAATGTTCGAATCTTGATTTCGTTAGCATGTTAGATTTTAAACTTCTTTTTAGGATTTAATTTCATTGTAAATGCATCTTCTAAAAAATCAAAAATTGCATTCATAGGTTAATTAATTAATTAGTTGCACTAGTCCGTCATTATATAAAATAAATGCATAGGCTAGCCAAGAAATAGATTTAAATTAAATTTGAGTCTAAAGTGGCTAATTCTGCAAAAGCATAAAAAGAA